>RCAB01000630.1:0-31341 GCA_003640385.1 Setaria digitata | reverse complement strand
ATCGGTAAATTCATAAAAACAAAGAAAAAAAAATGGTGGTAGCGCGTCTCAATAATTGCATAGAAAATAATATTAAGTTTGTTGGATAGCCTTCAGCTCTCGACACGTTAATGTAAGATATATATTTAATAGCAGATGGGAAGAAGATCGTGCTATTATATTGCGCAAAAGTGCGAAGATTCGATATACGTTACTAACACGACTAAAAGTAATAGTGAGCAAAATTTGCGGTGGAGAACGTGAACGGTTTCACTTCCCGTAATTGAATGAGTTACGCTGCGTGTTTATAAAAGGTTGATGCATTCTGTAATATTGAAATCAAATTATTCAAGCCAAAATTCTACACAGGATTATCAGTCATCCATTTCTTCATTTTTTTGACTAAAATGCAGAATTGAACTTTGAATCATTCGTGAAAAAAAATTTATATTAATTGATTGGAAATTTTATCAATAATGACTTCCTTTTTCTACTCATTGGTGAAGAATTTTTACTACTTAGTACTCTAGAAAAGATATATTAGTGTCCGAATTGTGCGAAATTTCATCCGATAAGGCTGCCTGATAAGAATAAATGCAAATTCGAACCGGAGAACATTTCTGTGTTGCTTATCGTTTGCTTTTTTCACTTCAGTGCTGGCCACTTCTACTATGCAAAGCATTTTGTTTCAGAGTTGATCCGATTTCCATACGTTTCTTCTATATTGTATGTTATAGACAATATGAATTTTTTTAAAAAAATTTTGATTGCTTTGCATAAATTATTTTGCACATTGAATCACAATACACGAGTTAGTTACTGTCACTATAGTCCAAAACTGAAGACCAAATAATCCGGAAAATAAATTTTGATCTAAATAATCAGATTGTAGTATGATTTAAGTCTTTTTTTTTTTTTTTGTTAAATGTCTCGCTTTTACCGCAAGCAGTAAGATATTCTGAACTCCTGCGATGCTAACAAAGAAATGTAAATTGTTCAGCATGAAAATTATATGCCAAAATTTTCATTTTTTCTTCATTTTAACATTGAAATATTTCAAATTATATTTTAACCAAACTAAAAAAAATATATTATATGAAAATATAGCTCTTATGTACTCAGGTCTTTTCGCCCAGCAATATATGCTATAGCTGCCGGTATCATTAGGCGTTTCTGAAAATATCCTGAGAAGATACTCGATATTTGAGCTGTATTGCATATCGGTTAAACTTAAATGACATAAATGATACATGAATATTATAATATACAGTACCTTTAACAAAATTGATCTTGCTTTGAAATTATTTTCTGATAGAATGGATATTCTTTGCAAAATATTGCCACACTAATTGAAATTAAGTTAAAAATACTTATTTGTTTAATCTATTAAAATCAATAGCGATAATACGCCTCATTCGAATAGATAACTAATTTGTACTTTGTTTATTTTCTTATGCATTAGTGGAAGATATTAACGATAATAGGCACTGTTAATATAAATTAATTTACCACAATGCGAACTGAACTATGACAATCCCAAAAACCAGTATTAGTATGTCAAGAATAACTTGTCCATCATTCTTTCATTCCACAAAAATCTCAACAAAAAATTTCAACTTTTTCAGTTTTCGTAAGTTAGTTCTGTCTGAATTAAGTAAATAATATTTAATATTTTATTATTGCAATTAATAATGCTGAAGGAATTGAAATGGAACACTAGTAAAAATGAATATGTAAAAATATACTGCAAAATTACGTGCTCCTGCTATACCTACTGCAAATGAAGTTGACGCTACATCACCTGCAATTGCTGTCATTGTTCTATTCTGCAGAGCTACCAACTTGCTGAGGTATCACTCATGCAGTGCCTTTTAATTATTAGACCGATATTATCTGAAATCAACTTATCCAATAATCATATTATTTTATCAGTTTATCACAAAAATTTCTTCTCTATTACAAATCAGATACTTGTTATGAAGGTGAAAACGCTAAGAAATGTGTGTTTGTTCTGAAAGATAATTTATTATTTATAGAGCATTTTAATTTTATGGGAATTTCAATAAAATTTTTGTACAAAATTTGTCGCTCTAATTTTTGTTAACTGGAAAAATTGCTTTGAATTATCAAAAATTTGAAGAAAAGTACAATTTGAAAATTTTTGACAACGATAAATATTTTATTAGCAAAACGCAAATTTACTTCGTTCTATTGTTTTCTTTGAACAAAAAATTTCAGTTACGTTGGCCACCAGAAAGAGCATGTTCTTGAACATGATCTAATTAATGAAGCAGGCTAGCACTTGGCTAGAAATTATTTAGTGTTAGAATGGATATAATTTTTACTTACACTATTCTTTAAAAATCAAGTAATGAATATTCAGGTTTCTCTGAACAATCTCGAAAACGGTGTAATTTACTTCTGAACTATATTTCAAATTTTTAACTGCATCAAACACAGTAGACAGCAACAGTGATGTAAATTTCAACGGCTGTTTTTGTTTTGTCATAATTAATGCAAGTTCAAGAACGAAATATTTTCTACCATTTATTCACTTCAATAACAATGTAAAGATCACTATCGATGAAAGCTTATCAGCAGTTCAGAGATGTGATATTTATTAAATGGCATCTTGAGTAATCACTCTTGAAAATAAAATTGTTCATTTTTTCTGTCAAACACTGCTAAAATTGATAATGAATTGATGGCAACTTATATAGCGCTGCATGTATGGCATCTAGTACAGACATGAAATAAAAAATTGTACAGCATGGACATTTTTTTGCTTTTTTTTTTTAATAAGCTTGAAATGAAAATTTTCTACTTATATTCAGGATGCTCACTCTAGCAACAAGGTTGATAGATAAAAAATTAAGCCTTAAATGGGCTTTGAAATAATTGAAGTTTAAAGCAGCAGATTTAAGGAAAAGACTAGACTTTTCGCCTTCTGACATAAGAAAAAGAATCAAATTTTTATCTCAGCTGTTGGTGCTCTCTCCTAAACGAAGCATCTTATTAACTGTCCTATTGTTTTCTTACAGTACGAGAGATGTCACCAATGAAGTTTTACAATGATTTTGATTTAAATAAGATATTTGTTCTTTCTGGGTTGCGCACTGGAACGACATTTTATTGGTATTATTTTGGTTACTGTCATGATTTAATGGTATTATTCAGTAATTTATTGATAATTAATAATAATTATAACAGTAATAATAGCAATAATAATAATAGTAATAGTAACAATGATAACAATAATAATAATATAATAACAGTAATAATTAATAATAGTAATAATTAATAATAATAATAATAATTAATAGTAATAATAATAATAGTAATAGTGAAAGGAAGTAATAAACAAGCTGATGATGATGATACTGACGGTGGCAGTGATGCTAGTGTTGCTAATGATAACGGTGTTGATGATGATGTGTAAAAGAACTTGGCACTTGATCGATGGTTTAACGAAAATTTCGAGTGGCGGAGTCGAACTTCTCCATC
This sequence comes from Setaria digitata, assembly GCA_003640385.1. Taxonomy (NCBI): domain Eukaryota; kingdom Metazoa; phylum Nematoda; class Chromadorea; order Rhabditida; family Setariidae; genus Setaria; species Setaria digitata. Next base: position 27,858 of record RCAB01000630.1, on the reverse strand, counting down.
AGCTCATTGAAGATTGTAATTTACAATCTCGAACTCTATTTGTTCCAATGATCCAACACTACCCTAAACTTCAGCGCCAACTTCTCTTTTAATATTTTAGTAATTGGAATATAATTTTCCATTAATAGTAACAATAATAACAACAACAACAACAATAATAACAATAGTAACAATAACAATAATAATAATAATGATAATGATTGTGTTAACAGCAAAATTGATGACTAAATAACAGTACCATTTGCAGCTATTATTATCGATCTAGTATTAATGTTTATTATCATTTCATTACTATTATTACTAGTTATTAGTATTCTTGTTACTGCTATTATTATTATCAGTAATACTATTATTAGTTTTAGTATTATTATTATTAATATTGTTAGTAGTAGTATAAATATTGTTAGCAATATTATTGTGATCAGCGTTATTACTGTTTGTATTGCTATTATTATTTTATTGGTGTCAGTATTAGTATTCCTGTTGGTATTATCTTTGTGACAATTATAATAGCTATATTTAAGAGTAGAAGGAATGTTAGGAATATTTGACTTTTTTAATTATTAAAAGTTTTACTCTTCTTAGCACTATTGTTTTTTTTAATATTTATTTCTGAATTCTTTCTTTTCCTGAATGAAGGAAAAATGATAAAAAGTTCCATCTTGTTCAAAATTTCATTAATTGGAAAGGTCGTTTTCTCGGTTGTACAGTTTGATGGTTTATCTGTAATTTTTTCCCTTTCTTCTTCTTTTTCATTCAGGCAAAAATTTTAAAAAATTTTTTCTCTATTTAGAAAATCTTTAGACGTAGAATATTGATTAGTATTTTAGAAATAAAACTTCCGATCATGCTTTCAGATTAAATCAACTTTTACAGGCATTAATGCTTTCATCTGCCATGAAGTTTTGTTACTTAATTTTTTCATGGTATCATGATAATAATTTTCTGCTGTCAGATATCATCATTAACGCTCTCCTCGCTATAGTCATTAATGATAATTTGCTGTTTTTACAATTAGTATTATTATAATCGTCATCATTGTTTTTATTAGTATCTGTTATCAGCACTACCACTGTTATCACTGTAATCACTATTATTGTCGGCATTTTTTGACTATTTTTTATTGCTCTTTATTTTTTTATGCTCTTGACTTTCAACGCTTTATAAAAATGTCACTTTTTCGTTTGTCTCAAATATTCCATATTTTATTTTATATATTATTTTGCTGAAACTATCGCCCTTCTCATTCGCGAAAACCATGATTCTATTGTTGCAGATACGTTTTCCGGGCTCTCCGGAATGGAATAAGTGAGAATAGTTAGTGTTTGTCCTTCATCATTCAATGGAAAGGAATAAGTGCTAATATTCCATTCCGGAAAACTGGAAAGCATATTGTAGCAATGACAATGATGGGAAATATATGGTTTGTGAATGGGTCCAACAGATTTCAGTTATCAGTAATTAAGTTGTTTCAAATTACATTGTACTTCTCGAAACAATGATCGTTCGAAGTGACAGTTTTTAGATTTCTGATATTTCTACGATTTTGTTGTTACAGTAAGATTACTAATAAATAAATGAGGTGATACTAGGAACTAGAGAGAATGGTAGTGATGATAATAGCATTGATAAAGAGAGGGTATGGATGAAGAGACATAAGAGTGATAAGCCAAAATAACCATAATAAGAAAAGTGGTAAAAGAATCGTATAAAACACGGGATAGTGATAATGAAACAAAATGATAGTGATAATGGTTATACAAGAATAACAATGGCAGTGATGATAATAGCATTGATAAAAGAGGATGATGATGGTGATGAGGAAAATAATAACATTTAGTTCCTCTCTTTTCTTCCTTCTAACAAATGAAACTAAGACAATGTTGACGGGAATATAATAGTGATAGGAAGGAATATTGATAGTAGATGATGATAATTGCAAATGATAAATGATAACACGTTTTCTTTCCTTATCTTTTCCTCACTTTTTCCTTTCTTTCTCTTTCTTCTTCTTATGCAGTTTTGTTCAGAGGAAAAAAAACCAATTCGAAAGTGAAAATGAAAAAAAAGACAATAAAAACAATAGAGAGCCAAATGAAATGCAATAAATTTTGGTAAATTTTCGATTGGAAAAGGCAAATACATCAGTACAAAGCTAGTATGATTAATAATTGATACAGTATGAAGTGAAGGATGAAATGATTAAAAAAATGTTTAATTTGACTTCTGAATAAAATTTATTTTGATTATCTTATCATATTTGATTGTCAATTGGTCCAAGTTTAACATTATCATACTCTCTCATGCATGTTATTAACTTTAATTGGTCATTTAGCTGAATGTTACTTTTAATATTGATTTCTTATTACTGATAATGATAGGTGAAAATTTCAAATTGCAATATATTAACTAATTGTTACAGTTATCCAATTAGTCAATCATTTAATTTTGATTTCATTTATTGCTCTCAGTGCATAATGTATATTACAAACATTTATGTAAAGAAATATATATTTTTGCTCAATCGATTCCAACTAATAGATAATATTAAATATTATATTTATATTTTTTGTTAGGTAATTAAATACCAATTAGTACTTCACACCAAATATTTAACTACAATAATTGCTTTACGAGTTAATAAACAATCATTCCTTGACTTTTTCTTTCTAACTTCAACTCTTGAGAATTTCTTTGAGAAAAATTCAGAAAAAAAAAACACAGAAATTAGAAGTGGAAATCATTTCCGAAAATAATCGGCAAATTCCCTTGAATTTCCGATCCTCTATCGATTTAATCGATTAATTCTGCAAACAGCGATAGTTTGTATGAAGTTGACTTTACTATTCTCATTCACAAGGTTGATTAAACAGCTGTTGTTAATGATTAATTAATTAAGATGTGTTAAAGAAGTGGAAGCGATGAAAATGATAAAACAGCATGGTGCATTATTTTTTTTTCATATGGTTGCTTCTCTAAAAATTTTTTTATTTTTTAAAATTCCTAATGTTTTTCTCAAAATTAATTTCTCATTTTCTCTTCTCTTCTGTGCAAAAGATTTAGAAAAATATCTTTTTATTTACATACTTTCTGGTTTATTTTTTCCTTTTTTCCTCCATAAATTTCATAAAATGCAATATTTGCTTGATTTTTTTTTAATTAACACTGAAAGCATTGAAATGGAATTTAATTAGTTTTTAATCAGAATTCGTTAGATTTAAAAAATGATCATTTAAAAATTTAAATATGCACCACGTGTCGAACAAATTTTTCATTTCAAATTTTTGCATTCTTAGCCACTGACAGAGCTTTTCACTTCAAACTGACAAAAAATTGGCTATTGCAAAATTCTAATCCTTGTAATTGTTCATAATTGCTAATAAAAAGTTTGCCCAGTTTTTTCTTCTAATAAGTATTTAATTAGTAAAAATTAATTCGGTTTTTCCGTTGATTACTTTTAATCTTTCTTCAACTTCCTGGAATTATTGTTGACATATGTAGTAAAATTTAATTTAATATGAATTACAGATTGTGAGAATTTTATTTACTTAATGAAATTCGAATTTTTTTTTGATTCACAAGAGAAGACAAAAATATATGCGTGTAACGCATTAGTTCATTTAGTCAATGAAATCTCAAATCTTTCTTTTAGGTCGGAAAACACAAAAAGTAATTCCGAATTTTTGCTTTTTTTTTTCGTTTTCCTTAAATTATTGAAAATTAGTGTAATTATCACTTCTTGTCGTACAAATTACACCAAATTTCAATAATTTAAAAAAAAGACATGCTCGTGGACTGTGAATTTTGAATGTTTTATTGTTCGGCGATTTTTTAAGTCTAACAATTAAAATGTGCAAAGGAAATAGAATAATGCTTCATAGTTGGCCTTCAACAATTCATAAATATTACATAATTTAAAAAATTTACCTAATTTCCCGTGATCCAAATTATTGGAAGAATAGCTGTTTAACATTGTCGAATTAGGCTTAGTCGATCGTCATTTCCAACAAAAAATTGAGGTACAAAACAATTCTCTGGTAGATTTCATGAAATTTAGCTCGATCTAACTAACATTCGTTTTTTTTTCTTCCCTCCCAATCAAAGCATGTTAAGTCTAGACAAATCAAACATTTAGAAATCTAAGTAAACATGGGACGGCATTCTTCTCTCTGTTAAAATATTTTAAACGATAATGAAATATAAATTAATTTTCGAGTTTCATACTTTAAAATGTTAATTTAATTTAATTTTTTTTTTCTTATAATTTCAGGTTTATTCACATGCTTCTTTATATATTGATATGTAGTAAAACAAGAAAATAAAAGTAGCAGCAAAGTGTGTTATTTGTTACGGAAAGAAGAAGTTATTGTACGCGTAAAAGGCAAGAAAAAAAAAGAAATGTCAAAAGCGCAGCGTGCAACATTTGGAAATGCAAAATTAAATGAAACAAAACAAATAAGGACATGTTGCAATTGTTGGCATATCAAATATGGCATTGTCATTTTGGGACTACTCGAACTTGTTGCTGTTGCACTAATTCTTAGTGGCATTCTAACGCAAATTATTAACAAAAGTCGGAAATTTAAATGTGATCATGAATTCCTATTCCGGTAAGGGATTTTTATTACTATTATTATTATTGCTATTATTATTACTATTATTATCATTATTATTATTATTATCATTGTTATCATTATTATTATTATCATTATTATTATTATATTATTATTATTGTTATTATTATTATTATTATTATTATTATTATTATCAAGTCACTGATTAAAATGTAAAAACTTTATTCCTTTTTTTTTCTTTTTTTTTAGTAATTAAATGATCAACATAAGTTTTTGGAAAAAGGATTTTTTTTTTTCATACAAATGAAAACAATGGGTGATAGAAAAATTTTTTTTTTTTATACTAAATTCTTTCACCATTCAGAAGAATTCCAATATAAGTAATAAAATTAAATTGTACAATGATGAAATTAGTTAGATCATCCGAGAAATTATATTATCAATGATCAAATTATTCAGTGCAGAATTGAAGATAGTTAGATCATTCAAGGAGTCCCTACAATTTCAGAAATGTTGGCAAATCTAAAAAAATAATAATAATTTTTCTCTTTTTTTAAAGTGAAAAAAAAAGTGGTGGGAGTTACAAGAGACTGAGTTCAACTTTAGCAGGAGAAAAAAAATAAATAAATTTCAGTCGTTTTTTTTTTTTTGTGAGGAAAGTAAATAATTGTTACTTTGCCATAATTTCTGTAACGAAAGAATAAATATAAAACAAAAGATTGAATTCTAATCCTTCAGAAATAATTGCATTCATTTATGAAGGACCTATTTGGTTTAATAACATAGGGATGCTGAATCATTCATATATAAATCAGGAAAAAAAGTTTTTCAATTCATTAATTTATCATTGGATGATGATAAGTGATATTTGTTCGGCAGTGAAGTTGATTCATAAATTTTTACGCAAATTGAGAGATATCAGAAATGAAAATTTTTTTATTTATCCAGTAGCGATAAAATCAGAAATAACTCATATCTTCAATGAAATCTAGCTCGAAATTAAGATTGATTGATGATTTCTAATCAAAATACTCAAATTTTAAGATTGTTCCAAGATTGTAATTTTTCGTCAATTGATTGGACAATGGCTGGTGATTATTTCATTGCGCTACTGTTGTTTACTATTACAATATGCGTATGTTTCATTTAACAAATTAATTAATTTAAAAGAAAAGAAAAGGCAAATTTGCATCAGAATGCGCATAGATCTAATTTAATGCCTTAGTTAATTAATTTGAAAAGAAAAAATGAAGCAGATTAACAATAAATTCTTTAGTATCTTTGTTGAATGCTATCTGTTAAAAATCGTACTTAATAGTTAATATTAGTATCGGTTTTATTTCACTTTTTTCTTTTCTTTCTATTTCCACTTTGCTTTACTTTCATTAACTAACTTCGTAGTTATATATATAAAGATTACTTCAACGTGTTACGTTTTGTTTTGTGTCTTTTTTCCTAAATAAATTTCGGAATAATATTAGTTCCAGTTTGCAATTTTTTTATTTCAATAAACAAATAACATTCCAGAAAATGAAATAAAAGAGTAAAATCTAAAAAAAAATTCCCACTAATTATATATTAATTTTAGGTATTGCTGTTATTTTTGGGAATTGTAATGAAATCGCCATTTCTATTATTACCACATTTGTTAATTCAAGGTGTTTTTTTAATTTCATCCCTTGCTTATTTCTTCCTCTATGCATGGAGTTATTTTTACATCGATTTGTATAAACACAGAAAAATGTTCGACGTTAGTTTTTTTTTTTTTCTTTTTTTTTAGTTTTTTCAAAATTATTTTCGAGAATTTCTCCGAACTTTTTCTTATCAAACCTCTGAGAAATTTCATTTCTTTTTTAATGTGCAGAAATTTTTGGATTTTATGTAATTTTATAATATCAATGGCACTTATAAAGTGTTACATTTGGGTAGCGTAATTAATTACTGATCATTTTAATTGTTTAATCACAAATGTTAGAATATAATGTTGGTATTTTTAACCAGCTAATGCATTTTCCAGCCGGATTGTAATGAAGAGCTAATTTCTTTAATTAACTGATCGGCAGCATCATTTTTAATTTTTAAAATTCCTGATTAATTAAATATCCAACCATTTCTGCAAGTTAAAAAATTCTGCTTTTTTTTCATTGCATTTGTAGCGTATTTTTTATCTTCATAACTATAATGAAGATTGTATTCAAATGTGATCATTTGAATTATATAATGAGCCAAATTTAATGAACAATCTTCATTAATTAATTTAAAACTACTGTTATTCCAACTCTCTTACATTAGCAAATTTTGTTCGAAATATAATTCTATCAGCACCAAAAGCAAAGAAAATTATTGTAATTTTCAGCAAACTAATTACTCAAATAATCATTTGTGACTGAGTTTTCTTGCAGTTTTGAAATCACAATATATTTGAGTAATAATCTTAGTGAAATAATTGCTATTATCAGCGCTATAAAATAGTAAAATAAAATATGAACGAAGTATTATTTGGAAATTCAGGAAATATTTGACAACTGTTAAGCTTATCCAGAAATAATATAATTTGAATTTGTAAAATATGCAACAAATAAAATAAAATGAAAAAAGATGAATGCTTTTTGAAACTTAAGTATTATGAAATTTCCTTCTTCATTTCTGATTTATATACATCATTCAACAGAACAATTCATCTCATATTAATGACTCTGGTTGAATGAGAGTGAAAAAAAAAAACGATTTATTTTACATTAAATTTATATTTTAAATTTTCGCTGCTGAACGAAAAAGTTTTCAATTATTAAAATTTTCGTCAAAAATTGAAATATTTATTAATTTTTTTTTTGTGTGAAAATTATCCAACATCAAATATCACTTCATTTAATATTGCAAACTAATCATTTTATTTTTTTCATTTTTTTTTTCTTATATTATCTATAGATGAATATTAATTTTGAAAAAAATAAAATGAAATTTTTTTTCTTTTCACTCTCCCTCTTTTAAAAATAAATACTGTAATTTTGAATTAAAAACTATCAAAAGAAGAAATAAAAAAATTTTTTTAAAAAGAGAAATTTTAATTATTTTATAATTATAGCTCACAGCATTGCTGGAACGAATGTGGTTGGCAACATTATTACTTATCCTTGCTGCATTTCAGCTTTACATTTTCTTTACCGTTATAAAAGGCTGTTTATATTTGCAGGTAATTTTTGGCTTTTCTTTTATTTCCCATCTCCTAATTTCCTTCCCTCTTTTTTTTCTGTTTTTGAAAGGATTTATAAAATTGTCATCTAATTATGGAATAAACAGTTGGAAAAGAAAAAAAAAGTTTTCTTGTGATAAGAATTCTATGCTGAGTTTAAATTGCGGGAAAAAAAGAAAGAGAGAGAGAAGAAGATTCATGGTTGCCGTTTTGTTGAAATAAATCTGAAACTAAATTGTTGAAATTTAAGGATTATAAGGAGGTTAAGTTGATTTTACATGAGAATAAATCCGGTAATTCTGACAAAATACTAATAAAATACTTAATTTAACGCAGTAATAATAAAAATTTGAAGAAAAAGAAGTCTAATAGGTTAAGATCATCATTTAATAATTCTGAAATCTGCCAGAAAACATTATGAATATTGTCAATTGTTCGTTACGTATACGTTACGTGTACATTCGAGCATCTGAAAAAAAACACGTACATCGTGTCACTCGTGCGTGTATATTTTTAGCTTGAACAACTTTCTGAGTCAAAGAAACGTGACTTTTTAAGACCTCAGAAAACATTACTTCTTTTATATCATGGAAAATTTGACCTTTTAAAGTGATGGAAAACGTGACTTTTTTTTTTTAAGGAATAACTTTTTTACGTTGCAGAGAACGTGTGACCCTTTTACATCTCAGCGAAAATAGTTTCTTGGATGGGAAAGTGTAACTTTTTTAAAAATCTTTTAAGAAAAATAAAAAAAAAAAAAAAGAAAATGGTTATAACTGCACAGAAATTATCATATGGCTTATCATTCTATGAAATCCCTGAAAGATACTAACTATGTTTGATCCTTTTGTTCACTTCGTGATTGATTAATTTGAATTTTTTCCTTTCTTCTTTCTTGATCTTTCAACTTTGTCCTCTCTTTTAAAATGATAAAATGAATAAAATTCAATTGTTTAAAAGATTTTCTGAAGTTGAAAAAAAAATAATAAAATAAATCTCAACATTAACACAAAATATATGTACGATTCAGCTGATTTTATCAGTGCTTCGTAAGGTTTTATACGTATTAGTTACGATTGATGAGGAAAAACCATTTTTGAATTTATGAATTGCAAACTTTCGTTTAATTAAGCGTGATTTGATTAATTGGATGTGCTATTTAAAATTGAAAATGAAATTAACTAGAGCTTTATTACTGTTATTATTGACATTTGATGCATCAAACAGCAAATTTTGACAGTTCGATACAAAAAGGAAAAAAAAAAGGATAAAATAATTTCATTTCGAAATTAATTTTAATTTTTGTAAAATTTTTAAATCAAATAATTTTTTGGGAATATAAAAACGAACGATTACGACGAATTCGACAATTTGAAGAATGTAGTAAAAGGGTACGAGACGCAAAACAAAACGGTCTTTGGCGAAGTACCAGTTGGGGTGGTGGCTTCCAACAGGTTTTTTATTACTAATTTTATAATTATTCAATTAATTACAGTTAAGCTTAGCTTTTTATCTTTCTGATTATGGTAATCAAAATTAAATTTGAATTTTAACTTCTAGATTTTTCTTATTTATTTTAATTAATTGTAGTAATTACATTTACATTAAGTTATATTTATATTTTTAAGATTGCAGTCTGGAATGATTGTTTCTGATTATAATATATAATAAAATGATTATGTTACAATGAATATGAAAAAAAAATGGATTATATATTTCTGGATCCTTTTCAATTTTCTGATAGATTAAAATCAAAATTTGAAAATCCATTGTTAATGGAACATTTGCAGCATTAATTATCATTGAATTAGTTAATTGCTAAGTAGCAGCTCCATAGAAAACAAAAAAAAAAATTCCTTCTCCAAAAACTAAAGAAACGGAATTTAAATTAATTTTATGGTAACGAATGCTGCAAATAGTTAGTCATTGGTAATTTAGTTTGTTTAAATTTAGTATGAATAATCATTATCAATATTATCACAACGATTTGTTCTAGTATATCGGTGAATATGATGGTGATAACCGAAAGCCTAAAAAACGGGATAAACCACCAGGACATGTCCAATGGAATTTGCAAGCAAACATTGAATTGGTTGAGCCGAAAAATGTGACAACTTTTGCCGAAACATCGAAACAATTAAAGGTTTAATGTACTAATTATAAATATTACAATTCAATTAAGGTTTTAAATTATTCTTCAAATTTTAAAGTCATTTTATTGAAATCAAACCTTTACATTATTTTACTTTTGATTAGTACATTAAACTTTCTTTTCCTCTCTTTTTTTTCAACAAATTTCAAATTAATGAACATGATTTTTATGCAGACGCGATTTAGAATTTAAAAGGAGAAAATTAAAGACGGTAGATTTTTATTCAAAACTGATAAATCTAAAAAAAATGAAAATTATTCACTACACCCGAAAAGAATATTTTTGTTCAAAATATGAATGTTATTGACATTTCAAATTAATTTCATATCAGTGTCAATGAGTCCTTTTAAATTTATGCAATAAAATAGTGATCATGTTCTGCTAAGCATACTGATCAAATGAAGTTTGTTTCAAAAAATAAATAAATGAACAGTAATAATAATAATTAATGATAATTAAAAATTAATAATAATAATGATAACAATAATAATAATAAAATTATTATAATAATAATGATAGTAATAATGAAACAAAGTGTTCAGACTATTTCTACTTTATCAAATCGCTATTTATCATATAACAGACGAGGAAAATCATTTTCACAGAAATAAAAAATATTTTATTATTAAACTATTTATTGTTTCGTTATCATAATTGTTAATCGTAGAAGGAAGCTCATTTCCAAACTATTCATTTGCACACATTAAATAATTAATTATTGTTTCAGGCAAAAAACGATATTCAAAATGGAACCCTGAAAAATTTTAGAGCTACTGAAATTAACGAATGCAATGTAAGGAATTATGCTGATAATAAACCGAGGAAAAATTTATCCCTAACATTACTAGACAAAGAGAAAGTGGAAAAACAATTCATGAAAGGTTCCTTTATTAATTGTTTTTTGCTTCATCTTTTCATCACGAGAAAATGAATACTGAGGAAAAAAAAATTATGTGATTTAAAAATGAACATGCGAAATCTCTAGTAATCATATAAAGATTCATCATCATATTCATTCGGATTAATTAATAGTTGTGCAGTGATTATTTAATCTCGCGAAAATTGGCAGTTTAAAAACGAGTCAATTGGATAGGCTCTGTCTGCTGAAGAGAAAAAGAGAGAATTTTCCAAATGGCTTTTTTTTTTTTCTACTGAACTTAATTTTATTCAAGTTTATTTACTCCAAGTGCTTTTTTTGTTCATACTAACTCCCTGAAATCAATCGTTTTTCTTTTTTTAATCAACAGTTATGATGATTAAAATTGTGTTCTAATTCCAGTTGTACCTGTACAATCAGTAAAACCAATTATTACGAACATTACTGCTTTTAATACAACAACAACTGCTGCTAAAGCTATGACAATAACAACAACTGCGGCATCAACAGCAGGAACTGTAACAAGAGCAACAACAGTAACAACAGCAACAACAAATAATAAGAAGAAGAAGAACGAATCTAGTAGATGTGAAAATATCACATTATTTTGCAGTGATATGGAACGAGGATGTGGGAATTCAGAGAAAAAGTAAGGATAAATCATTCGTAAATTTTGTTTGGCAAGAAAAAGGCTTTTTCTGACTTATAAAATATAGACGGTAACAAATAATACGAATAACATTTCTACACTGAATGTGAATGTTCAGTCTTTTTTGTTTCTTTTTTGTGTGTGTCTAATTTAGTTGAAGTGGAGAAGGATGGATTGTTTGTATTCGAGATGAATAAATGTCATTAAACATGCTTGAAAAAACAAATACTTTGTTAATTTTGATAATCAGAAATAACGGAGAGGAAATAGAAGTGAAGTATAAATTTAGTTAATGAATAATCTAATTATGTTAGTGAATGCCGCAAAAAAATAGTAGATGGAAATGATATTTTGGCGTATTAATATTTATTTTATTTTATATATATAAATAAAATATATATATCGAATTTTCTACAAGCAATAATATTTATTTCCTATTCTATATTGGATTCTTGACATATTATTATTTATTATCATTATATTATTGACAGTGATAAACTTTCCATTGCTCATTTAAATTAATTCATTATTTAACCAAATCATGACTTGAAAATAATTTAATAATTAAACAAGTTTCATATTTAATTAATATTTTTGATTCAGATTATCAACAGAATCTACATCATATGGCAGCAATGTGAGGAAAATATCAATCAGTTCGACGACACCGTTACCAATTACAGTATCAACTTGTTTACATTCCATATTACATTGATTATTCTTCGCTCTGATCTTATCATTTTTATCATTACCATTATTATTAATTAACATCAACATTAACAGTTATTATCATTTTCACTACGGTCATTATTGTGATGACTATTAATTCGAATGCATTTTTTCTCTGTGCAATTAAAAAATGGAAAGTTGATAATAAGCAAATCTCTCTAAAATATTTGTAACAAAAGAAAAAAGAAAAATAATTTCAATTAATGACGTTTCAAAAAATTATTTTTTGCCATATTAATGATTAAATGTGAAAATTAAACGAAATGATAGAAAAATATTGTTGTTATAATTTCTTTGCTGTTTGTTTGAATATGTAATTGTATTGATGATCCTACGGAAAGTTTATGTGAAATTAGCACTGATGCATGAAATGAACTTTTCTTCTCTTATGCATCATTTATACAAAGAAATTTTCTTAAGTATTCTGAGCTTTTCTTTAATTTTTAGCATCAACAACAGAAGGAAAAAATTATATCTTGAGGAGTGAAGGAAGTGATAGTGATTTAGTAATAATTAATTAATGAGCAATAATAATAATAATAGTGATTAATAATAATAAATGATGATGATAATTAGTGATAATAGTTAATGATAATACTTAGTGATAATAATTAATAGTAATAATAATTCATAATGATAATTAACAATAGTGATCAATGATAATAATTAATAATAATGATTAATAATAATAATTGATAATAGTAACAATTAATAATAACAATTGATATTAGTAGTTAATAGCAATAGTTAATAATAATAGTAATAATAATAATAATGGTAATAATAATGATAGTAATAATAATAATAGTAATAATAATAATAGTAATAATAATAATAGTAATAATAATAAGAGTAATAATAACAATAGTAACAATAATGATAGTAATAATAATAATGATAATAGTATTTAATAATGATATTAATGATAATAATTAATAATAATAAATGATGAAGAGTGAAAGAAAATGCTTAACAGCAACAGCTCAATTGAAAGTATTTATGTCATAACCTAAATAAATACTATCATATCAGTGGCAATTGACGTGATTGCGTGAAGCTGGTTGATATGTCGACTTCCGGTATGCTGATGTAAAGGTTACGTGGATGCTCAGAAGTGGTTTGTGTGTATCGATGCACATGTGGGCGTACGTATATTTAGGTGCTCACGTGTATTAGTATAGAAAAGTGAATGCTCACGCAATGTTAGTGTCGACGCGCTTCGCGAGCGTGGTGTACCCGTGGACCTGCGATGCACTGTTTTTTGTGGGGGTATTTTTTGTATTGGTTTTTGTGAGTGTTTACGTGGGTATGTGGATTATGTAGGTGTTCACGTGGCGGGTAAAAACATTTAGTTCCGATTTTTGCGTGCTCAGTTAAACATAATTCCTGTTCAGGTTTGTTTGTTTCGTCTCCACAAGGCACATTAAGGATGGATTGATAACTGAAGCGAATTCAAATAAACACCAAATGCTGACTGATAATGATAGCATAATGATAGCGGGAAACAAAATGATAACGGAATGATAAATATTACGGGGGCGAAATGATAATAAGATGAAAAGCACTGTGAGGAACAGCAGGGTGAAGGAACGATACAGTGAGGGAAAGTGAAGTGATAAGGATTGATCAAGATGTGAGGAAAATGATACGTATTACGGCGAATGATCATTTCGCTTATGTGTTTTGTTTCTAGAATGCTGAAATAAGAAACAAAAAAATTAAGCTGAAGCGACTTTTAAAATGAGCAAATTTCCAGCTACTGTTTTCATTTAAAAAGAAAAATAAATAGGGGGGAGGGAGGGGGAAAAAAACAATGTATTACATTTGAAGAACGATTAATTAATTTTATAGGATACATACTTAATATAATACTTAATCAGTTATTACTCAATTAATTCTCCAGAACCTGTTTAATAGTGTAGGATACTTAACTAGTACATTCTTTATAAAAAAGAAAAAAGTTGCTAAATATGATATTTTAACCAGTCATATATTCTTAATTAGTATTATGGTTGTAATTATTACTTAGTTTTATAGAATGCATCCTTAGGTTGCATTTAATTATTCAATTACTTCTATACTTGAGTGATTAACTAGCTAAACCTCAGTTGTATGAAATTACCAATCGTTATCAATAAGCAACTGAAGAGTTTGCATAATTTATAAAAATTTTCAAATTATATGCTCATGAAATATTTACGGGCACAATAAAGTTGACGTGAACTCATTCATACGTGAACTGTTACGTCACACAGATACCACGTAATGCAGATAGATAGGTTATGCAACGTGCACTCCATTGTTTTTTTCTGGTTAGATTGAAGATTAAAAATTTCAAAAGTGAATATTTTAATTCCATCTTTTTCTTCCATGTACAGTTCGCTAATGACGCGGAAGAGAACAAGAGAAAAAGCGAGAGGATAAGAGAAGGAAAGAAAGGAAAGGGAAGGAGAAAGTTTAGTCTGTTGAATGGCATCGTCAATTGCTGTAAGTTGGTTTTTATTATCGTTGCACTCTAAAATTTTACGTGTACTTTTACGTGTCAATTCGTTTGTGCACAACACGTCCGTATGATGATATGAATGGACTATTTTATCTCCAGTTTATCCTTTATCTCTGTACAGTACTTGATATGTGTTCGCATCGATTAGATGCTTTCCTTTCACGTCAAGTGATAAGTTAGATTTGACGTTTGTAAAGTTACGTGGCATCAGTGATTCCTTTGATATTATGTGAGATGATACGTTGCATTTCTGATTACACCTTGTGGTGAGATCGAAATGCAAAATGAAGTCCATAAAATTTTATCATTCCCATTGAGTACTAGCATTGATTGGTGGCTATCGAATTCAGAATAGAGAAGTTTTCTAATGTTAGTTTAGTTAGGAGTGTTTCATTTAATCAAAGCTCAATTTACCAACAAAAGGTTATTTCATCAGACTGAAAAAGTATTTTTTTTTTTGTTGCATTGATTGCTAAATAAATTCTTAAAGAGGTGTTTAAAAAAAGAAAAAAAAAACTTATTTAAACGTTTTGATAAATTTTGCAAATTTTTTACTGATAGTCTTTTGCTTTTTTTGCACATTTAATTTTTGTTTTTCAGAAAAATATTTTATGATTTTTTAATTTCAGAAGTATTTATTGAGAAATCCGTTGCTGCCTTTTATTCAGTTTAAATCATTTTTAATAACGTCAGCAAGAGGTGGAAGTCAGTTGGAAACGACAATGGCTAAAAAGACAAACAAATTCATAAATGATGTCAGTGCTGTCGTAGACGATAGTATTCGTGGATTGGTCCTTTCGAATCACAATTTGGCTACGTTAGATGTAGAATTCATTTATTCATTCTTTTTTTTTGGTAGGAAAATTCAAATACTTCTTTTTAAGTTCCGACTATTCGAAATTGTGAGTGCTTGATTCGTAAGGAATTAGCAGGAAACTTCATCATTATATTATATTGTAGACCATTTTACACTAAATTACGAATGTGTGAATAATTCCATATTCCTTGTCAGAAATTAACT
This sequence comes from Setaria digitata, assembly GCA_003640385.1. Lineage (NCBI taxonomy): Eukaryota > Metazoa > Nematoda > Chromadorea > Rhabditida > Setariidae > Setaria > Setaria digitata. The sequence continues at coordinate 12,160 of RCAB01000630.1, read as the reverse complement.
GCGTTGAAAGTAGAAGTTATTGATAAGCTTTACGCTTATTTAAATGTCTTTTAGATAAGTTTGATTTGATTTTGACTGCCATTAACACACCTTTTTTTATTCTTCTGAATTTTAGTGTTGTAATCGTGTAGTCGTGCGAGCTGATATTGATAAGTTGAAAGATGGAAAGCAGGTTGCACTAATTGCAGGTGGAGGCTCTGGGCATGAACCCTTTGCGGCAGGTGTATAATTTTGGGAAGAACAATTTTGTTTTCGATTTGCAAGAAATGGAAGTATTGATGATTTATGTAGAGAAGAGAAGTGACTGCTTTTGTTTGTTCAAATTTCTGATGGAAATTGGAAATGAGATAAGGAAAGGACGATCAATTTTATACGAAAACTTTGTTTCATAGGTTTTGTTGGAAAAGGTCTACTTTCGGCAGCTGTTTGTGGAAATGTTTTCGCATCACCGCCAACTGCACATGTAACTGCTGGCTTAGATGCTATTTGTAATAAATGTGAGTAAATAAATCTAAAATATTTCTCTAATATTTCTGGAATTCAGATAATCCTCGTAATACCTTCCATCAGCAATTGCTCATCATTTTTCTTTACCTGGTTTTTAATATTATAAGAAACTTACTTTTATTTCTCAGGTGGCACGGGAGTATTTGTTATTAATTATACTGGAGATCGTCTCAATTTCGGTTTAGCTGTGGAACGATTCAATACTGGTCGAGAATATGAGGTTCTTAGACCTATTATCATACTTATTTTTAACTGCAGGACCATTAATCGTGCTAGCTTTTCATTTAATAAATATTTATAATATAATTTGTTAAATTTCACTCCACATTTCGGCACGTTGGAAACATACAGGCAAAATGAAACTTTTCTCTTCTTAAGTAAACAGTTGGCAAGCTAGAACAAACACATTAGTTGTGAAATTCAATCAGAAAGATCATATCATATGTAAATGACTGAAATTAATTAAGCTGTACGTTTCTTCCAAATTGTACTTGTTGAAAATTCTTTGGCATATATAAATGTTTAGAATGGTAAAGCAGAAATGGTGTTGATTAGTGATGATGTAGCTCTGGAAGGTAGTAATGTTGGCCGTGCCGTTGGACGTCGTGGTTTAGCGGGTGCTGTATTACTGTTGAAAGTAAGTTTAAAACTTTTCCGTGTAAATTTCTTAAATTCTTATGAATTTTATTCGGTAATGAATTTTATGTTTTTTAGATTGCTGGTGCGATGGCTGAAGAAGGCAAAGATCTAAAAGCAATAACGGCAGCATCTAGAATTGTAAATGATAACATGGGTGGGTCATGCAGTTTTTAACTGTGTGGACTGAAAATGCAAAATTCTTTAGTGTTTTTATTCAGAAAATCCTGTTGCTGTGCTAAGAAAATTATAGTGCTTGCAAAATGAAAACAAAAATTATCCACGGAAATCTGCATTTGATTTTCTGTTAGAGCACTTCTAAGGATTCAGAGTTTAAAATTTCAAAAGCTATCATTTTCAGGCACTCTAGGTGTGAGTCTTTCTGCATGTAGTTTGCCTGGAAAAGGACCAATGTTTGAACTGGCGGTGGATTGTATGGAAATTGGCCTTGGTATTCATGGTGAGCCAGGTTTTGAAAGGAGCCAATACAAGACCGCAAAGGAAGTGGCAAAACTGCTGTTGGAAAAGCTTGAAAGCAGCCAAAAATTGAACCTTAAGAAAGGTAGTGAAGCAAATGAATTTGAACTTTTAATTTATATCTCAGTATAGTCGCGCTATAAGTAGGATGTTAGAAAGTGCACAATTCCCTCTGTGGTTATGCTTTATCCAACTCGTAAGCTTTAGTTTTTACGAAGCAATTTCATTCCCAGTCATGCACTTCCAAACTGATAGATTTCAGTCGAAGAAAAGATGCTTATGATGCTTGTATTAAGTGGCGTGGAATAAAATTTAGGTTGATTCGAAGCAGTGATTTTTAATGATTGTCAGACTCTTTTTTTTCAATTTTTCAGGCGAAAAGTTGGTTGTTTTGTTAAATAATCTTGGAGGAACATCACAAATTGAGTTAAATATCTTGTCTGGGGAAGTTTGTTTATGGTTGAGTAAGTATTATGAATATATATATATATGAATATAGTGGATAAATAAGTTCATTTATCAGGAATTCAGTGGAAATTTAGCTCTGCGATAAAAAATTTATTTTTCCAATAAATATTAAATAAAAGCGAAATAGAATCACGTGATAACATGATTTCCACTTGATAGTACAAATTGGCTTCAGGTTAATTCAATTTGTAATTACAAGCTATAATTTGTCAGGTGAGGGGGGCTACGACATTCAGCGTTTCTATCTGGGAAGCGTGATGACATCATTAGACGGTCATGGAGTCAGTATTACGATTTTACGATTGGTATCAGACGACTGGTTGCGTTATCTTGGTATAAAATTCTAAAGTTTCCTTGCTGGCAAATAAATTGGATTGTAAAAGCTTACTAATCAAATCTGAAAATCGATTTTAGATATCTTCTTGGAGTTAAATATGAAAAAAAAATTGGTACGATATTTTAAGATGCTGCAACAGAAGCACCTGCATGGAAAATGACACAGTTGTCTCCGAAATTTTCATCCGTCGTAAGTGAGATCAAATCAATGAGAAGTAGGTATGGAATTAGTGAACATATTGGTGTTACACTTTCCAAAGGTATAATTTTTGTTGCATTTCAATTTCCTTCTCAATTTTTTATTTGGTGTTTAAAATATAAATACATACTATTTGAAGCGTTGTGGATTGATAGAAAATAAAGGTTTATACTATTTCAGAAGAAGTAAAATATGTGGAAACAGCTATAAAGAAAGCCTGTATAGCAGTCCGTCAATCTGTGGATCTGCTGAATAGTTTGGACGGTAGTGCAGGAGATGGTGATTGTGGAAGTACGCTAAAAGTTGGTGCTGATAGTAAGTTTTAATTGTTAAAAGTGAAAAGCTTCATTCTGGTTAGTTTAAACGACAGAAACGCAACTGTTCATTATCAGATAAAAGTTGTTATTGCACCGACGTGCAAAAATTCAAAACTTCTGGTTAGATCATTTTATTTTCGGTTTCAGCAGTCATTTTACAGAAGTCTTGGAATATTTAGTTGAAGGGAAATTTACATGTGATAAGCCACAGTCATTATTTAATGAAATTTCGCAGATATTCGAAGATGATGTTGGTGGTACTGCTGGAGCAGTTAGTTTTGAATTTCCTTTTCATTTTTCTTTTCAAAATTTTCATGCTTATGTTTGATGTATTGGCTCAAACAATGCAATTTTAATCTCTAGTCTTTCTTATTCGTTAGTGTTGTTCAAAAACTTAGGTTGTACTGTCGGCTGTTTTAATGAAGTTACTTCACTGTGATAAGTATTATTCTACAGTTTTATCTATTTCGCAGCCTAAGTAAGTGAATAGCTTCCAGTGCATACCAGAAAAGTTAAAATTTTTTCTTTTCAGCTATATGCGTTGATGTTCAGTTCTGCAGCTCAGGCATTTATGAACTCTGCAACTGCAAAAGATTGGCATGTTGCGTTAAAGAATGGCTTATATGCTATTATGAAATATGGACAAGCTAAACCAGGTTCTAGATCGATGGTTTGTTTTTTGTTGTTTGCAGTCATCTGAGGTGTGAAAATTTATAAGATTTAGTAAATTTACTGTTCGAGATGTCATTAATAGTGACAGCTGAGATAATGAATTTAAAATGAAACTCATTTTAAATTCATTTTTTTTTCGATATTTATGCATTTAATGCATAAAACTTGTTATTTTCTTTTTTCTTTTTATCTGGGTGATGAGGTTAAATCATTTGATTTTCGAAGATTTTGATGATACGAACGCATTTCGTTTTTTTTCAAGCCGCGTTTCAAATCATACTTTAATCTAGTTGTTCCAGTACACTTTATTCATCTTATTAATTTTCTGTTGCACATATTAAGAATCTCTGTGACGAATACTTTGTTTATTCTTTATAAGGAATATCATAGTTGTTTTTGTTGGCTTATTTTGTAAGTTTACTCAGTGATTTGATGGTAATGTTCCATTGAGACCTGAAAGAAGGAAAGCAAGTGGTGCCTTTTCTGTCTCTTAGCTGAATTTATGATTGCAAAAAATTGTGAAGGTTCAGCTAACATTATCTTGGGAAAATCGTTAAGGTCTTTTTCAGTTCCAGTTGTTATAGGTGGATCCTCTGCATGCTGCTGTAATGGCAATAACTTGTGATAATCCGGGAAAGGAAGAATGGGAAAATGCTGTAAAAGTAAATTTTGACTTTAAATTCCTTTTTTCACTTGTGATTTTTTAGTGAAATTGTGAGGGAGGGAGTCATCTTCCTCCTTAATTTTCTACCAGAACCGGTGACGAATAGCCTTTTTGGCGTATATCTTTTTTCTTACACTTGTATTTTTTTCCTTTTTGTTTTCGTAATATATTTGCTCCAGAGATTGCCTCTAGGCAGTTTTGTAAAAATATCAGTGACATCAACAGTAATATTTGTTTCCTGACTTCAGCTGTTTTGAGTGATAATTGAACTTCTGGACTTTAAACTATTACAAGAAAAAGATGTTGCTTGTACAAACTGTTTTACCCTATTTTGATGTGTAAAAATCGTTTACAGAATGCGGAGGAAACTGCTAAAGCAACCAGTGGTATGGTTGCACAAGTTGGTCGTGCTAGCTATACTTCTGCAGTGGTGCAGAAGGAGCCGGATGCAGGCGCAGTTGCTGTATCCATTTGGTTACGAGCAGTTTATGAAGCCCTTTATTCGTAATTTAATTTTGAAACTAGTTCAAAGTTGAAATTTCATATTTAGGACTTCAGTTCTATTTAAGCTTACCTATGGTTGTAATAAATACCCGTCAATAGTTGTTTATTTTTACTAGTTGTCTTCATTAGAATTCTAAAAATGGGATTTAGTTATTTTTGTAACTGAAATTATGATTTAAATTTTCATCCCTGTTATTGATCTACTGCAGTTAAAATTGGTTTCATGCTGACGACTTCAAAATTTCTTCGGAATATTTAATAAATATTTAAATGACATTAAAAGCTTCATATTTGAGTTCAAATGATCTTCGAATAGAGCATTTTTTTTTAAATTCTAGTAAAATCCTTAAATTCTAAACTTTCACGTGTTTTTTTGCGCTTCTTTTGTTGCGCTAGTTTTTAAGTGGAAGATTTCTTCCGTTTCTATAGGATTGCTGTTAAAAAAAAAAAAAATTTTCCTAACTGTCAATTAAAATATCTTTGCAACAGTTTCTCCACTTCTTCTGTTCAAATTTAGTGTTTCTGAACAATTAATCAACTTTTATGCAAGCATTTTTCCCTATTTTGTAGGCTTCTACGAGAAATATATGATGTACAGAGTTAGCCGTAAAAGTATATTTATTTTTAAATCAAAGTTACGTACTTTTTAGGTTTTCTTTCGTTATTTATTATTGCTATTGCTATTATTCTTAGTATATTTGAAACTTTTGGGAATTCAAAAATTCGAGTTTACATCATCCTTTTCATTGCCTTTAGTCTTATAAAACTCGGATTTTTTTGCATGTCTCCTAGTATTTTTCTTCAGCATTATGAGATAAGAGAAATAGAAAAAACATTTCAGTATTAACAGTTCATTAGAAGGAGATATCTAGAAGTTATATTGATGCCTTTTATGATAAAACTATAAATTTAAGAACAGTGTACTGAGATTGAAGGGAAGAGATGTAGGTGAAATTTAAATGCGTTAGGAGATAAAAACTTCGAATGCGAAATTAAGACGTACTATATTTTAATACTTGAAAAGTTTGATTAAATTCACAGAATGTACAATGTTTGCAAATTATTAAATAAATGAATTTGAAAAAAAAAAAAACGGAAAAAATTTGCAACTGAATATATAAACATAAACACACGTTTTTGTTTTTTTTAATAATTGGAATGTTTTTTTTTTTTGAATTTCCTCTTTTTTTCCTTCAGTTAAATGAATTTATTTCTGCATTTGATCTTTTCAAAATTTTTTCCCCATTTCCTGAATTATGATTGTTAATATGTTTCATGCTTATTTATTTCTCTATCCCTATCATATTACTATAACTCACAATAACAGCTTAATACCCTCCCAAAAAAAAAAAAAGATTTCTTCGTAGCGAAAATACTTCTTTGCAGGTAAAAAGGAAAAAAAATGAGAACAAAATTGCCAAATCGTGCATAAATTATTAGCGTCTGAAAGCGATGGATAACAATCCTTTGATGTAAGAAAAATTTTTGCCTAAAACAATCTTTATGTAATATGATAGGATTGAAATGGATCAATTCCTGAACAATATTTTTTACTAAATTAACATTTTTTTTTCCCTTTTTTTGTTAGGGATGAGAAAAAAAAAGAGAAGAAGAAAGCGATAAAATATTTAATAGACAGTTAATGAATATTTCCTAATAAGTCATGTACTATTTTATTTTTAGATTATCAGTTGATAAAATTTTAATATTTAGCAGAAGTAAGAGATATCATTTTGGTAAAATTTTAATTAGCAAAAGTAATAGATATGTTATCGTGTTTTGCTTATTATTTACGGAACATGCTTTTTATGCTTAAAGGAAAAAAATAAAATTTTCGATAATTATTTTTTGATCATAAAGATTTGATGTTTCATAAATACTGCGTTACAGTAATGGAATTTATCGCAGCGACAATTCATACTTAATATCTCTCGATTTAATTCTTTTATTCTTGTATGTATTACTCATTCAGCTACATAGCTGAAGAATATTGCACAATTAGAATTATCACATCATTTAATGAAATTGATAGTATTTTAGGGTGATCATTGATATTTTCTCTCTGTAAAATTACTTTACGCATAATTATTGTGTATTATGGCAATTATATTAGGCAGTGTAAATGTATTTTAATGGCAGTAGATTATTTCATAAGTTATCTTACTCTAGCAATAACAGTCTTATTAATAGGTCTAATTAATTGAGGCTAATGAAATAATCGTATAACAAATCCTACAGAGGAGCTATTTTGTACGTAATTATCGTATCTGTGAGTGTCTGTCGTTAATATCTTTTCGTAGTTTTTGCTCGTTATTAATTAGATGATATTTTTGCAAAGTATAAATTAATCTTTTCGTCTTCTTTTTTTAATTACTAAAAAAAAGCTAGATGATTGTAATAATTTGATATAAAAAGCAAGTAGAATATTTAGCTTTTAGCTCAGTTTTCTTTTTTTTATCCCTTTTTCTGATTTGATTTTAACATTAATTTAGTGTAGCTAATTTGATTTGTTCATATATTAGATAAAAGCAGATTAATTAAAATATTAATCTAAAATATGAGCATTTTTTTTTTCGTTTTATTTCTTTTACGTCTCATTTTCTTCCTTCATTTTTCTTCATTTGTTGATATTTGCAAAAAAAGGCTTAAATTTCATTATGCAAATTCCATTATATTTTTCCACCTCATTGATGATATCAGTCTTCCTGTGCTATTTATATAGTAGACAGACAGACAGACACACACACACATATATATATGCATTGAATAATTAATTTTGATTTTTGTCTTTTGTTAAAATTTTTTAAATTTCCTTTCACTTTGTATCATTTTTTTTAGAATGAAATTTTAAAATTTCCTTTTGTAGGATATCCCTCCCCTCCTACCATCCTAAAATATGGTTAATATTGCTCCATTCATTGAGAACGTAAAGTGAAAAAAAAGGGCGAAAAAAAATGACGTTTAAAAAAAAGATTTATGAATCTTTTTTTTCTTCTTTTAATTTTCATCTCATTTTAATTTATTTTCAAATAATTGCAAAGAAAAAAAATGATATTACTACGGAAAATTGTAAAATTAAGAGATAAAAGAAAAAAAGGTTCAAATTAACAAAAATAATAATAATGAAAATTTTAATTTATTATATATATAGATATTTTTTGCTTTCAGATGTTTTTTTTCTTGTTTTAGAGACAGTGATATGTGAGAAAAAGCTTTTTTAAAATATTTCTTTTTTTTTTTATAAATTTAATTAAATATCCAGCATAATGATAAAGTTCCTCTTTTTTTTTCTTTTTTTTGAAAAATTTTATAACAATGATAAGAAAAAAAAGAAGAATTTTTAGATTATCAATTCTTTCAATCACATCATCGTGTGTCTTCTATTGTGTTCTACGCTGTTGTATAATCTTTTTTTTTTTTTTTTGAAAAGAAAAAAAAATTATCAGAACTTGAAATTTCAGAAATACGCTTTAACAGGAGGGAAAAAAATCAAATTACAGAAAAATATAAAAAAGAAAAAGAAAAAAAAAACGATAAAACTAACCGACAAAACAAATTTCTTACTAACCTCTACATGAACCGTAACATCGAATCGGTAATTGATGATGCCGTTGCACTAATCAGCTCGTTGAATTCTTCTTCACCCGATTTCATTCCTTCATATAATGTTGGTGTCGTTTATTTCATCTAATTAATTCTTTTTTTTTCCTCCTAAAATTTTTGTAAAATTTAGAAGAAAAAAAAAGATGAATTAGAAAGTGAAAAAAAAAGAAGAAAAAAGAAATGAATGAATGAAAAGCATTATATTATATTCGGTTTTTAAATTTTATTTGAATAGAAATTTCGGAGTTATTTGCTTCATTTATAGTTTCATTTTATGTTATTCCATAGAGTAGTAGCAATTAAATGAAATTTAATGGTATTGAATGATATGATAGTATTAGTGACAATATGTTAAAGTTTTTCAATTTGAAATTTTTATCAGTTAAATTTTAAAAAAAAAAGAAAATTTTCAGGTTGATGCAATGAAAAATTGTATCACTAATATTAACAAATTATACAGGAAAAATGCGGATGATTTGTAAGCTATTAATTGATTAATTAAACTTCATAATTTGTTATTAATTTTCCTATTTTATTGTTACTAAACAAAAAGAATGGCAAAAGTGGTATCGAACTAAGCGATATGTATGGGAATTTCATTTCATCGTAAATTGTGGTTTTCAGTTTACCAAAAAGAAAAAGAAAAAAAAGAATATGAAGTATTGTTGTGGATAATTTTTGATAACAAAATAATATCGGAAATGATAAGTAAGAGTGAAATAAGAGATGCGAAAATAATTGATATTACTATTGACTGTTGCTATTTATTGTTAAATTAATGGAAATTTTTTCAATGTTCAGGGCTTTTTTTTCAGGATGAATTTAAAATCCGGCTCCATATCGGAAAAGAATAGAAAACAGGAAGTTGCAATAGTGGTACATGCAAGACAGAGTTGTATTGAATATATCAAACGATGCTGCTGTACATATTTAAATGAACGTTTGTTACGGATAAAGCATTTACGTTGGAAACATGGCGGACATATACCGGAAAAAATTAAGGTTTTCTTCTTTTTTCGTTTTGATTTTTTTTATTTTGAAGCTTAGGTCTTTTTTTTTTTCTTTTCTAGTAATGATGGATAACATTTATAATTCTTCTTAAGGAAATTTAGTTTATGAATTTTTTTTTTGTTTATGGAGAAAGTTAGGAGTAAAGAGTATGGGTTATTATTTATATTAGTTTAATTATTTCCTGCCATAAATAAAGTGTTGTTTATTTGAATTTATTTAATATGAACAAAAAGAAATTGGAGCTGTATGCTTACTGATTGGCTACAAAATAATCGTAAAAGATCAAAATTGATTAGATATTAGAAAAGTTTTGTGGAACGTTATTTATCAACGTTTAAAATTCATCAAATATTTATAGTGTAGAAAAATTTAGATTCTATTAATTGCTCCGGAAACGTCAAGCAAAATAAGCCAAGCCAACATAATGGTGATGGATATTGAGTACAATATATCCATCAAATATGTTTTATGTAATTATCATATTAGGAGGTTAGGCATATATTTTTAGTAAATAAAATAGTAAATAAAAACTTAGGTAAATTTCTTTATTTCACAGAAGTTCTTCATTAAAATCCTCTCATTTCGATGGCGGCCCTTATCATAAAATATTACAATCATATTTATTAATAATATAGTGCCGGTCGTTAGCTGCAAACTAATTAAAGTTATACTGCCGGTATTTTTTTTGGTTTTTCCTTCTTTTCCTGTTAGACTAGCAGTTTTTAGGAAAATCTTTGTGAAGCAGAATTGAAGTGGTTACAAGAATACAACAATCTTCTTGCCGACTTCCAAAGTTCGCTTGGTGAGAACGGAGTGAATTTACTGTTGAATATGAAACCGCCTCATAATTTATTTGTCAAGGTCAGCTCCTTTTAATTTATCCATTTTTTTTTTTTTTTTTCTTTCATCTGGCTCATTTTTGTGCTTCATTTTCGCTTGTTCCTCTTTTTTTTTTTTTTTTTGTTCTCTCCAAATTGCTTTCACAAAAATTTTCATTTTTTATTTTTACAATTTCACTTAGATAAATAACCAACAAATTAAAGTAAACTGAACTGTTGATATATAGAATATTAATGAAATATACGCAGTTAAATTATTTTTCAGGTCCGAGCAAAACAGAATATTGGTTCTTTTGAATTAAGTGATGGAACAACTATTTCTCTTACTGAAAATGCATTGGTATAGCGTTTTATGTTCATAATTTTTCTTAGAATCATTTTATTTGTTTGGAAAATTTCTTTTTAGCATTGTGATGGATAAGTTTTTATGCTGTCGTGAAAAATTTCTTGACAGACACATGAGATGAGTTAAATGCTTGAAATCTATTTTTCCCTCTTTTTTTGCAGCATTCGTTACCTGTGGCCGATTGCGAGATGTTGATTAGGCAAGGGATGTTGGAGTTGGTTGAATAATGATTTGAAGTGCTACTGTGATATTTGTGTGCTACTCAATGCTTTCTTTTTACGTATATATTGTATTATTTCTTTTCTTTTTTTTGTTCTTCAATTATGCTCAGTAAATTTTTTGAATAATTGGTTTATTTCTGCCTACAGCTAGTTTTTATTCAGTTGCAGTGAAGAAAAAGGCATTGAAAACTTTTTTCATATTTCTTAATGGATCGTTTGAGCTCACTTGGTCATTCTTATCTGTGAATGATACTTATCTCTGTGTATTGTATGTCACTATCGACTCTCCTTTTTTTGTTTTTCTTTAAAAAAAAAAAGAAAAAAAAAAGGAAACGAGAAATTTGGTCGAAAAGAAAGTTGGAAAGGAAATTTCAGATATAAAATAAATATTATGAGTGATTTCGTGGAATAACAACAGACTAGCATTTTCAAACTCAGTCTCAGAATTAGCACAGCAGCTAAGGGGTAATTTGTAAATTTTAGCTCATTTTCGAAGTCATAAATTACAGCAAGTATAAATTTACCAGAGTTTGTAATCTGACGATTGCAGAATGTACTAAAAATAATGGCTTGACTTATGATGACCCCGTCCGTACAGTAAGTACCGGCTCGTTGCACACAATTAATGACCTAAATTGTGCATAGCCTCTTCCAGACAGGTCATCCTTGCAAGTGTTAGTATGATGTACGCTTAGTTCTACAATTTTTGCTTCAATCACTCCACGTATATATGGCCTCCATTCACTTGGAATCCCTAAATTGATCTTTTAGCAAGCTATTCATTTAACGTGTTCTACAATGAACCACACGTGAGAACCGTGTTAATTACGGAGTTTGACGGTTGACAATGAAATGCATACATATTTCATTCACTCACACGGGAAACTCATACGTGTGCCATTTCTTGGCTGGGGTAAGTGAGCGTCAGTTGATGGATGGGGCCCATTCGATGAGCAGACGTGGACGTGTCCCACCCACGTAGTATCTGCAGTGACTACTTGCGTGCATTTTTCAAATTTTCAATCGAGATGTTTCCCGCGCATCCTTGCAGTGAGAAGTGCGCGCGAAAGTGGCGGCGCCATAAAGAGGGCAGCAAGAAGCGCTGTACAGGACGAGTTATGTGTGTGTCTGTCACTGTCCGTGCATGTTGGTGTGTGTGTATTGATTTGTATGTCGGTGTATGTTGTCTTGTTAATGCATGTACATGTCTGTGCAGGTGCATGCATGTGACGGTCAAGTATGTGAGTGTGAAATTATACTTCGGTGTGTCCGAGCTAATGCACTGTCTGCTCTGCCAACTGTAACTGCTGCATGTATGTGAGGGTGTCACTCATGTTGAAGTATGTGTGTGTATGTATGC
>RCAB01000063.1:0-209500 GCA_003640385.1 Setaria digitata | reverse complement strand
ATATTTCTTATGCATATGTTTTCACAAACTTGTTGAGACTTGATATATGAATGATTCGAGTGATAGCAGAAATTTCTGCATGCAAATATTATCTCAATCAATTGTATGCTTTATCCGTGAATATATTTAACGCATCTCAGGTAAGCAAATATTTCTTTTGCACTTGTTATCACAGCTGTTTTTATGCTTAGTTTGTTAGGGTAGTTATTATAAGCCTCGCGGGTTTGTGAGCAAATTCGGCATGCAAAATTNTTTTTTTTTTTTTTTTTTTTGATAATTAACAAATTATCTTCATGAGATTGTAAAAGAATAATTGGTAATTGTCTTGTTGAGCAATGCTTCTTTTTTCTCGTTTTTTTTTTGGTGTGTGTGTTTGTTGATTTTATCAGTCTCGTTTTCGACTGATATTTTATTCGGATCGAATTAATGAGAGGCTCTCAAGATATGAATTTTTTGAACTTTAGCTGAGCATCACTATCTCCTCGTCTTTAAGATGCAGAATCTTTTCGCGCCATCAGCCATTTTTATTTTACTGTGGTATTTCTCCTTCATTTTTAAGTGTATATGCGTGGAAACCGAGTTATGATGTCGGCTCGTATTGAATGTTTGCTCTGCTTGAGATCATCATGTTTGTGACACTGTTAATCACAGCAACATGATTCATGTTGTTAGTGGATCTGATATGTTATATTTTTTCTGACTTTATTTGTTCAAGTTTGTCATATTATTCATAGCATTGTGTCAAAATGTACGGCTCTCTTTTTGAATTTTTGCGATTAATGTTTAAAATAATATTCCACTTCTTAATGATTCAATTTTATTTTATCGTAGTTTATTTCAATTTAATAGGGTAATTATTTACTAGTATCGTAATATATCCTCATCTAGTCTTACTAAAAGAACATGTACCTATCTGAGAAAAACTCGGAATTTTGCTTTTATGTCAAGGAAACCGACTTGTGAAATGCATTATGCAGTATGATAAATGAATGTTGGTAATGATAAATTGTTTCTTTGTAACAAGATTGCAGCTGATAATAATGTTACCTGTTTCAATTTATGGTAACGTAAAGGCTTCATAATTCCGTAAATTATTACCGATCTTATGCTTCTTTTTTTTTTCAAGGTAAAAGTTGAAATCATTTCTATGGAAAAGGAATAAGCCATTACTTTAATCTTTCTTTATTGAAAGCAGAAATGTCTACAAATAGTTAAGGCACATTATAATCAAGGCTAGAAATTAGTGTAAAGAAGTGTAATTAATATAACAGCACAATGTTATATTAGAAGAGCAGGAAGCTGTGCTGTTTGCTTTGCTCTTTCAATTTAATTTACTAATTTAATTTGACAATGAAATCAAACGGATAAATTAGGTGATACTGGTGAATTATTTGTAATAATAGCACAAGATATTGAAAGCATATAGTGAGAAGAAGGATTAGCAACAAGATGAAGGCTTTTTGTAGATGAAAGATGTGAAGATTTGATAAGAAATGTTATAATGATTGAGAAGATGATTAACTGTTATTTTAATCTATTCTGTAAATATAGCTATTGGTAAATGACCAAAATTATCATTTTCAAACGTTCAAAAGAGATAATTAGTTAGAATTTTATAAATATAAGCCAGATATCAATTTTGACAATTTTTAATGCTCTATTAATAATCGGTTTGAAAAAAGAATTATACAATAATTAAATGTTAATGGGAGAAAGGAAAAGATGGAAAATGAATATATATTACCTGTCAGTTACCACTGAATGATTTAAATTTAGAGGATTTATCCTTCCTAATATTCTATTTTATTAATAAATTAGATAAATGAGGTTGCAAGATAGGCAGCTGTCTGATTTAAATTAATATTTTCAAAAACCTTTAATTTGAGCATTTTCGAAGGGAGAAGAAGGAAAGCAAAGAAAAAATACAAAATAGGACCTTTTCCGATATGATCAATTAGCATTCTGATAAGTTACTACACCTATAAGCTAATAAATTTTGATGAAGTAATTACATTCTTCCTAAATTTCTAATTAGCTTCTGCCCATGCTTTCGCTTCGAATGCTTCCTGTTCCGATGTATCTGATTCATCGCTATCATGAGGTGTTGTTGAAGCGGATCGACTCAGAGTTGGTGTTGATGGTGCCGAAGTTGGACGGGGCATTTTCTTTACCGTTTCTTCGATTACCTGCATGAAATTTGGATGTGTCGCTTCTAGTGCCTTCCGTCGTGCTTCCCGGTAAAACTGCAAACTTTCCGGAATATTCAGGTGCATATTTTGGTGGAATAAAATAGAAATAAGAAACTGATCATAAAAACTGGAATTTAAAAGACGAATTCTAGTTCTGATAAACATTATTTTTGACGATAACAAGATAACTTACTGATCCAAGAGTTTTCCAATCTAAAAGTTCACTGAGACGCTCTGTTCGATTTCGCATAATAATACGTTGACGACGAGAAAGTAGTCTACAACTTATTGTTCAAAATTGACTAAAATAATAATCAGACATTGCAATTAATCTTGAAATTTAAGTTATGAAACATTTTCAACTAACGTGAAATCATAAAGAGTTTTTGCAAGTTCATCAATAGACTCATTTGGTCCTTTGAATCGACGATCAATGACAAAAATCCCAAATGCATGTGGATCCTGAACCTGCTCCTGGATGAAACATCCGAATCCCGAGAGATTGGTTGTAACAGATGGAACACCCATTACCGTACATTCAGCTATGAAAATTGTCTACTACATGAAAACTCAATCATTTGAGGTAGTAAAAAAAACAGAAAGAAAAAAACAAAACAAAAAATGAAATGATAAATTGGCAAAAGAAATCCTGAACAAACCTGGTGTATATCCCCAGGGTTCGTAGTAGCTGGGGAAAACACCCATGTGGCAACCGCGGACGAAATCTTCATAATCCAAATTCATCAAAGGTGAAACGGATGATAGAAATTCCGGGTGAAATATTACCTTTAATGAATTTTTCATAACAAACACTAAATGATGTTAACAAACTTACTGTTAACGAGAAAATTAGTTCGATTTAACTTACTTTAACACGATCATATGGTTGATTGATAAGTTGAGTACGTCGGAAAGCGTTTAAGACAGGATCACCGGCATCATCAAGCATATTATGCGTACATATTGGTGGTAAAACATCACGCTAAAATAATTAATTGAGAGAATTGATTTATTTTGAATTAAAGACTAAATTTGAAAGGTATCATGAATATCCTTTAAATTTTTGAACTTTGGAAAATTGAAATAATTTTAAATGCTTCCTGAAAATATAAATAATAAAATCATTTCATCACTTAACTTTTCTTACTCATTTATTATTCTATTGAATAAGATTACCTTTGCACTTAATATACAACGTTTTAATTGGATACGTTCATCTGGAAGCAACAAATCCTCCATTTCCGGTATGCGACCTCTAGAAAAAAAATTACACCGTTGTTTTTTTTTTTATAAATTCAAAGATAGTTTCAGAATTTTAATTCAATTTTATANTAGAAAAAAAATTACACCGTTGTTTTTTTTTTTATAAATTCAAAGATAGTTTCAGAATTTTAATTCAATTTTAATTTATCCATTGAATAATCTATCTTTTCCATTTTATACGGATAATTATTGCAAAAGGAAATAATTTCGTAAATCATAATTCAGAAGTTAGAAAAGAAGAGCTGAAAACATATGTTTATAAGTGCTACTGGGTGGTCTCTTTCAGAAAGTAAGACGAAAAACTTATTCCCGCAAAAGTTTAGGTGATTTAAGCATTATTTAGCAAACACTAAATAAACCAAAGTTTCGGATTTTTGCTACATCATGAAAAACTTTCCCATCTTCGTCAAAAAAAAAAAAAAAATTGAATAGATCGAATATTAAACGATTAGAAGAGAAACTAATCAAAAAAATTAATCGAACTCATGAACTAATCGTGAAGTGAACTAGTGAACTAATCGTCCTTAAATATTGTACGATTGTTGAAATATTTGAAATTTTATTACAAATATTGAAACGAACTTTAGGCAAGCTTCGAACATTCTCGAGGCTAAATTTTCCTTTATTCTCGATACCGTATCATGTAATTGCTTGCAAACAGCTTGTCCTTTCAACGATTCAACGTTAAATGAATTTGCGGCTGCCGGATAAATAATGAATGCAACCACGGTGACATCTTTACAGCGTGGATCAGTTGATGTCTAAAACGGATATAAATAATTAATTAATCATATCATTCAAAAGAAATCGAAAGAAAAAGACCAGAGAAAAAGAGGAAGAAGAAGGAATTGTCTGAAATTTTAGAAATAATAAAAAGAAATTAATTATGCATATTTAATGGAAGCAAACAAGATGCAATGTATTCTTTTTGCTTCGATTGATGAGAAGAATTTTATTTAATTAAGAAATAGCAGCATTTGCATTCTTTTTCATTTTACTTAAGATTGAAAAAATAAAATTAAAAAAAAACTACATTATCAAAGAAACATGATGAAATATCAACGATTGATAATATTGTCAAAGATATTTTGTAAAACTTTTCCTTGGTGAATTCAGCGCTAAATTAAATTAGAAAAAAATTAAATTAAAAAATTTTGTGAAAGAAATGATGACATAGTGATATTTTACAGGTCGACTCTTAAATTTTATTACCCTTTACTTCTAAATATTCCCTATCGATTGAGTATCTGTGCTTTACTTTTAAAAGCTCACTTAGAACTGATTATAAAGAGATTTAGATTGCTGTACCAAAAAAGGTCTTACTTTTTTTTCGACCTATTAACAAGACTAAGGTAAAATTTTCCACCATGCAAGCGGGAATGACGTAAGTTAGATTCAGGAATGCGTAAAAAAGCCAGCTAAATGCGCTTTGTGCATATGGCAACGCATGCACCAAATACATTAGGATCACTTGACGTGTATTTAAATCATTCATTGCTGCATCATCATGATTTATTCCAGGAATTATCCTGCGATTCTGGATAAGCAATCATTCCTGGAACGTTTGTCGTAACCAATATTGTGCAGTTCCTTATTGGTGCATTACGCTGCAGTAGGTTAGTATTATCCGGTATCTCTGCGGTGTCTGCAATCATTAAGCTCTGGGAGAAAAAAACTCGTTGTTTAGGAAAGAATTTTCCGTCCTTTTTCCCCATTTCGAGCTATTAGAATCAAATAAAAAAAAAGTTAAGTAATCCTAAAGTAAACATACATTAATTTAAATGAATTTTACAATACATCAAAAAGTTTACGAATTATTTGTGATAAGATAAAGTCATTTAAGAAAATGCTTCAAACAACTAGTTTATAGTAAACACATGAACAGACACCCGGGAAGATCGATAGAGGATTTGCATCCAGCATTCGTTGAACAATATGGTGCCATTTGAAGAACTAGCAACAAATCTTGAAGGATGGTGATGAATCTTATGGCTCAGTAAGGTGTCCAAAGATGAAATAAAATGCCACTACTAAAGCGTACGATTTTACAACAGATCTTAGTGAAATAATGGGACGTGAATTGGTACTAGCGGTGATAATTGTTGTTATTGGTAAATCTGTATAAGTACGATGATAATAAGTCGACAAAGAATAGCAACATAAACGCAACATATCAGAAATAACGACACAACAGCTGTAGCAAGTCAAATGTTCGTGACATTTCCAGGACACACTTTAAATGAACTCTCTGGTTGGTATCTAACATGTCGTTCACTTTACTATGATATAAAATAGGAAGGATGAAAAATAATGATGAAATAAAACATAGAAGTAGGATAAAACAGGCAAATTTAGCTTGTCTTAATGATAATAACATCGGTAAACGAACCGCGAAACATCGGTCAACACTAAAAGCAGTTAGGAGTAGTGGTGATAACGATTTGTTAGCACCTTCATAGAGAAAAATCAACTTGCATAAAATAATCCCAAATGGCCAATCATTATGGAAAATATCAATTACAAGGAATGGTACAGGTAAGATAGATGTCAGATCAGCCATTGATAGCATCAACAGGTAGACAGTTACAGAATTTCGTACAGTTCCTTTCATGTGTCTTTTATGGATCATATTTCGTCGAAAATTATAACGAATTTGATTTAATACCACAGATATTACCCAGATATTACCTAATAGAGCAGTTGTAGCCAACGATGAATATAGCAAAGCCACCCAGTACAGGACTGGACTAGGCTTCATCGTCGTTACCTCATACAATTAATTGGTTAGAATCTTTAATAACTTGATAAAATAGGATTATTCGGTTAAATCTGCTGATAACTCGGGGCAGTTCATCCGAAGATCTTGTTTTATTATTAGATACAAGCTGTAAATTATTGCAAATACTGAAAAATTTGGTAACATGTAAGAACTACAACAGTAATACTAGCCAATCAATCACTCCCTATTCAAGACTGGCTAACTTAAAAGTTTTTTTATAATTTCAATAATTTTTTGTACTTCTTTATGCCTTTTTTTCAACAAAATGCCTTTTTTTCAACGAAATAAAAAGTACATTTTATTTCTAAAATTTCTTAATCTTATAAAAGAGATTCTTACAATACATATCGTTTATGTTATCAATGGACACAGGTGTTAAGGGTAAAATAAATTATTTAATAGATCCATCAGCGATAAACGGGTGTACAAAGGCGTGAAAGACTTGTAAACAAGTTTTTAAAAAAAAATCCTGATTACTTTTATAATAAAAGTGCTGGTCATATGAACTAATAAATTAATGTATCCATAAAACATGAGAGAGTAAGAAAAAAATGAAAAAGCTCACATAAAATGATTAAAATGATAAAGATGGTAAGAAAAATTAGAAAAGTGAAATGGAAATAAAAAACGGCCTAAAATTTAATCAATTATCTTTTGCTTTATTTTGAAAAAATTTAACTTTAAATGTAATATATTTTCATTGTTGCTTACAATGAATTGTTTTTAATTTGATTATAAAACTTTTATTCTATATTATGTTAATGTTTCCCATTTTTTTTTATTTTGTTTATTTTAAAACGAATAATGAGAAAAAGAAAAAAAGCAATTATTTTCTCATTCTTCTTTTTTATCTCAACTGCAATATTCAATCATTTTAAAGCAGGTAAATAGTTTCTCTGAACAATGAATGACTTTAGCAAACGGAGAAACAACAATTTCGGGGAAAGTTTTTTCTTCCGTTCTTTTTGGGAATTATCATCATAGTAATTGATTAATTTAAGTGAGAACACAAAACAAAATAGGTGAGAAGAGTGGTGGAAAATTATTGCTACCATCTAAATTTGAATTTAAAAAATTTGAGAAATTAGTGGAATTTGTGGAGGAAGGAACATAAATGATGAAATATCAAAAAGTGAAAAAATAAAAACGTTAAAATGAAACAAAATAAGGCATTTGTGCAGTTTGTTATATGTGGGAAAAAATGATTACTTCTACTTCTGTCAAATTAAAGATGAAATATAAGAAAATTAAAATTTGACATTTTTCTATTACTTAAATCATATGTTAACGAAAAAAAAGTGTGTGAATTTCACTGTTGCGTGAAATTCTCGAATTTATCATCCGACAAGTAATTGTGATATGAAAATTTTTATGAAAAACAAATAATTGAAGTTAGATGCTCTCATCTGTAGAAATTCGGAAAAGAAGCAATTTTGGGATTATCGAATTCACATCCAATAAATGCTAAAAGACTTTGCAAAGGAAATTATAATTTCAATTCTATAATTTTTCAAAGGTTTCAAATTTTCTCTCAGCGATATACGGAAAGTTTATTTAGTTAGATCTGAGAAAAATATGAAGAGAGAAGTGTTCAAAAGAAAAAAAAAAAAACTCAAAGATTTCGAAAAAAAAAAAAGAAGGAAAACGCAATTTTAAACGGTGTATTAAAAAAAAAGGATGAGAAATAGACGAAATTTAATTCAGCTGCAGCAATAATTTAATATTTTAGCACTCTTTCGTTTTTCGCTAAAATTTAAATTAGAATATTCATATGCTGTTTCATTTATACCATTCAATAATTTTCAATGTTTACATATAAAATAAAAAGTAAAAAAAAAAAAAAGGAGAGAAAAAGAAACGAAATAGTATTCAATGAAGAAATACCTGTAAATATAATTTGCATAGCTATGAACTGAAAAAAAAAGATATTATATCATTGAAACAAAGCCTAGACTTAATTTCCTCTTATATAAAACTCTAAAAAGTTTAACACGATCGCAACAGTTTTTTCTTTTTTATTAATGATGAAAAAAGCAACAAACTGTTAAAAAAAAAAAGGAAGAAATAAAAAAAAAAAAAAAAATGACAATTCCAGGAGGAATATGTGCAAACATATGAAACCAAAATTTCTGCCGATAAAAGAAAAGCTTTCATTTTCTATATATTTTTATGTGATAAAAGCTATTGTCATGGCAATGGATATAGAAAGGCTTGAGTTTTAAAATTGTCACTTACGATTTAAAATTTGTCGAATAGTTGAAAACAATTTTATAAATGTCAGATTCGACAAGATTTTGAACCTTATTTTCTAATCAACAGTACTAAATATCGAATTCCAAATATGTTATTGATTAGAAACCTAGGATTTTTTGTTTTGGCTTTTTACTTTTGTTTTGAAAAAGACTTCTTTTTCTAATTTTTCCCAATTAGCAAAACTAAGAACTTTCAGAAAAAAAAAAAAAGGATGAAAAGAAAATTACAATCCTTTTTTTCTCCTTTGCATCACTTAAGAGCGAACATTCATCAATGACTAAATTTTTCAAAATTACTTTACGATCTGACATTTATAATTACGAATTCAAACTGGAAAATCAAATATCGAATTTCAGTAAAGATTTTGAAATTGTGGATGTATATTTATTATATGAGATCAGTTGGTGATTGAACTATTGATCGGCATTCTCTAAAGTTTTCAGCTTAAATTTTTCTATCCATTCCTATCTGAATTTTTCTAAAATAATTTACAAAAAATGTTAACATGATGAGACCTGTTGTACGGTATAAAGGAAAATAGTTAGCCCAGTCAAATTTTCAACTAGATTTTAATAACTTTTTTTTAAGTCATGGAGAAAGCTATTTGATTAGAGACAAAAAAATACCTAATTTGAAAAACGTTAATAAACTAATAATACTATGTTTAATTACCTTTAGACGATAATTCAGTCTTGCCAATGCTTCGATGAAAAAATCACCACCTTTATTTGTAAATTCGTAACGTCCTGCCGTGAACAAATAAACTGTCTTATCCAAATTGAAATCATAATGTCTGGAATTATTATTTATTGGGTAGTTATATGCAAATTTGGCTAGTATAAATTTTACTTACAATAGGCGTGGGCATTGCACGAATGCATGTATGTATGCATGCACTGCAAGCTTTGCTTATTTAATTTGCATGCAAATCCTAGAATATTTTCTTGCTATACATAAATAATTCTGAATTCCATCAAAATGTCGTATATTTAGAATTGAACATGCTACAATGAGATAGATATTTGGTTTTCAAAATCATTTCAAAACTGCTGGAAAGAAAAAAATTTTTTTTGATGAAACAGTAGCAAACCCATAAAAGTGTCCACGAATGAAGTCGTGAATTTTCTCTTTGGCAATAGAATGTAAATTTTGAAATTCATGTAGGGCTGCAAATTTGATCACATTCAAACCATTTGGTGTTAAAATATCTGGCTTTCTTTTGACGAGATGTGTTGCTTCAAGACCTGTTATTTCACTGCAAAATTAAATGACTCATATAATTTTTTGAAATTTAATAAATAATTAAATAATGCATTTGGTAATTTCCTTTTTTAAATTTGAATTTAAATTAAGATTTTAAGCTGTAAAGTAGGATGAACAATATCGTAAAGTGCATCATAGCTAAAGTGAATAAATAGGATAATTATTGAAATTCTAAAAAATAATTCCTGCATTTTCTGGTTTTTTCTTCTAAATGAGTTAAATTTAAGTCCGAATTTTAAGATCTGAAAGTAGGAGCGAATATCATCGTAAAGTATGTCGCAATTAAAGTGCACAGAAAAGATAAAAAGTTTATTTAACTTATCAATCATTTAAAATTAATTTCTCAGATACTGACTTCTAAATGAAAGGAAAAAATTTTTTATCTGTCTATTGCTATGACTGCAACGAAAATCAAACACAGAAATGTACAACATTACTGATAACTTAAATTATAGATATTTTTTCTAAATTCAACTTTGAAGTAAGAAATTTTTTTACAAAAAAAAAAGGAAAAAAAAGGAAATATAAACTAGTATATGATCGATTAAGCTATTTTTTTATCTTTTTAAATAAAACCTTACTGATAATCAAAACTGTTAACAAATCATAAACTGTTAAATGTTGCTAACCTTACAGTTGTAAAGATATGTGCTAAATTCGCTGCTGCTCTTTCAATACAATATCGATGATATATTTGACGCGTTCCTGCTTCTCGATCCACATCAAACTAAAAATTTTCACTCTTCCTCTTTCAGGAAAATTTAAATTAAAAAAAAAAAAAATTTAACTTTTTTTTGTTTGATTGATAATATCTGTAAACCAATTAGAAATATGCTTGTTTTTAAACGAAAATGAACCTTTTATTTCTTTTTCAATACATCTGATTTATATAATGTCCATAATTATGTTTTTTATAAATAAAATACTTATAAGCCGAAAATTTTAATACATTACAAGCTCGTGATAAGATAAACTGGACGGAAATTTGAAATGGTTTAATTATGAAATAAGCTTAATAATGAACAGCAGTAAAGCCTGGATCGTCGTCACATCGATGTTCAGCCAGCCTTATCACTGAATGAAATCAATTTATCTTTTGTATTTAAAATAAGATATCTGAATTAGTACAGTCTTAAATTTCAGTTTTGATGAGAGTTGAGAAAGGATTGCAAACTTTATCAATGTTGTTGTATAGATCTGCTCCAGAAGCACAAAGATATCTGCCAAGTAAGGTTGCATGAGTTGTGAAAATCGTTGAGAGATCTGTTTTCCATAATCTATAATGATAATTTTTTATTCAAATTTAATAACTTTAAAACATTTTTAAAAGAATTTATTTCAAAATAAATGAGTACTTACAATTAAACTTCAGAATAGCATCATCCGTATCAGGAACAAAATATTCCTTATCAACAAGTTGATGCTAATAACTGCATAAATTATTTAAAAACGATTAGCAGCAAATTTCTTATGATGAGCGAAACAATTTCTATATTGTCCTATTTGAAAATTTAAAAGAAGAAAACGAACGTACACATTTTTATATCAACCTTTTCTTTTGCTAAAAATATAACGATAGAAAGGAGGATAAAAGAAATCAATAGGAATAGAAAATAACTAATAGCAAAATCATAATCATATATTTTCATTAAGGAAAAAAAAAAAGAAAATTACAATTAATAAATACCTGGATAAAATAAGACCAATACCAGCTTGCCATTCATGAAAATGAGCTACACATAACGGTTGGTAACCTTCGATAGCGTATAAATACTATAACAAAATATTTTTTGTTTGTTATTTCCTGAACTATCATTAATAGTAATAATTATTATTATTAAATAGAAGAGAAGAATGAAAAGTTAACCTTTTGTATAAATATTGCAACCATAAAACCCAATATGACGGCATCATTTGATTCCTTATCATGATATGGTATTCCAATTTTACATGAATCCCATAGCTGAATTTGCTATGATAATTGGTTGATATGATTTTTACAATTAATCAGTGGTAATTTTCTAGTAATCAGATGTATTAAAATAATTCCGTGGTTAATAGTACAAACTTCTTTTAAGTCGAATACTAATAAATTAACAACAGATGATAAAATTTCGAAAAAAAAAAAGGTATAGCATAAGCTGCTTAAATAATTTAGAAATTTTTACTAATTAATGAATCATTACAAAATGGTACTTCTTGTTTCCACTGATCAAGTTTCCATGCAGCCGAAACAATATCAAATAGTACCACTTTCGGATAACCATCAATTAACCATCTACCATAACTTGCCTTAAAATTTTTTTTTGAATAAGTTTGTTGAAAAAAAAAAGTAATTTATGTTAAACTATAAAATGTCTTTAAAAAAAGTAAAAAAAAAAGCAAGAAAACGAAAAAAAAGAGGAAGAAAAATGTTTGAAAAATGAAAAAACTGCGAAATATTTCATTAAGAAGATGATGAATGCTACCTTAAAGCCGAGATCTCTTAGTTGATCCAAAGCATATTTCAATGGTGCAGTATCAGGTTGTAAAATCTCAACCTAAAATTTTCAAAAAATTGAAAATAACAATGATATCACATAGTGATAAACAGTGTAATACGTTGACAGTGATAAACGTACTTCTAATTTGACTCGTTCTTCACTATATGGACCCAACATGCAATACTGATCACCTAATTCTTCAGTTGTCACCGGTGCTTTTGTTCGCAGTACGGTATATATCCCACCAACTGGAATAATTAATTAATATTAGAAAGATTTTAATTTGTTGAAATTGGTTATTCAATAGGAATTCTATTGAGGATTCTGTTTTTTTTTCTCTTTTTTTTAAGGTTATATCAAGTTTTATTCCGATGAACCAATTAGCTACCCAGAAGAAAGTTGGTAAAAATAAATGAAATTAAATGATAAATATTTCATCTTTTTCAAATGATTAATAATAACAGCATTAGAATAATAATGATAGTGATTAATAACAATAGTAAGAAATAATACTGAATAATAATATTAATGGTAAAGTAAATGATTACCTTTATTAGCTACTTCCCAGGAACATTCAAATACGAAACGACCTTCTCGACGTGCTTGTTCGCCATGATCCATTTCCACAATTGCATTTTCCAGTTTCTAGTAGAAATAAAAAACTTACAATTAATTGTTTTTCTTTGTTGTTAATTAATTAAAAATTGATTAAAACAAACTTTCTGAGTAGCTATTTCATTACTTGACAGGGTAATTTTAAATGAAAATTCCAACTTCAGGTAAAACATTAAAAACTTCTTGCAAGCAACAGTTCTCTTACGATTATTTTCCTTTATCATTATTTTTTCTTTTTATTGTTTATTAAGTCAATTCGCTCAGTTAATTTACCGAGAGTTCCTTTACAATTTTGGTATGCGTAAGTTTACGCGATAAACGTCTCTGCGGTGTTGTTGATCCCGACATCTGGATGAAGTTTATTTCTTTAAAAAATAAAATAAAATAAAATAAAATGAAATAAAAAAATTAACTTATTTCATTTAAATAACATTAACGACGTCATCTTCATAAGTGAAACACAATAAAGGAAAACATTTCATGATCTGCAACGTATTACACGTAGAATCATTCTCGACGTACATACCTGACTCATTTACCTGTCAGTGAGTCCCATCGTCCCGTTTTTCTTCCATCGCCTATCTCGTTCGTTACACTTGAAAACAGTGTTAGTATCCACCTTTCATTATGAATTTCAACAAATAATGTTTTCATTGTAAGAAAACGATTAATTCACTAATCATTTAATTGAGTAAGTTTTAAGGGGTTGAACGAAAAACAATTTCAAAAAAAATGAGAAGGAAAAAAAAACGCAAAAGTATTTTAAAATCGATTTTAAAACATTAAAACATTGAAACAGACAATTGTTGCTAAAGCATCCTTTCGTCTTTTCTCTTTTGTCATTTATGCTATTTAGTAAAATGTTCAGCTAAACGCTAACCAAAGAAAAGAATACGCAGATATTTTTCCCTTTTGATTCTAAATTTTTGTAAAAGTAAAAAAAAAGGCGAAAAATTTTTTTTTATTTCTCTGCTAATTTTTATTTCTCTGCTAATTAGTGTAATTATTAATTTATTTTTGTTTATACTTCTTTCACTTCTTTTTCCTTCCCTTTTTTTTATTTTTAGTAATAACTAAAATTAATAAAATAAAATAAAAGTAGGAGAGTAAGAGAAATGAAAAATAAGAAAGATTGGAATTGAGTAAATATTTGAGTAACGAAAAACGAGACAATAGTTGAAACGGTAGCAAACTTTAAGTTAAAATTTTGAAACCAGTTCAAATAAGTAACAGATAAGAATTTATTTGCAAAAAAAAAAAAGAAATAAGTTGAAAGAGAAAAAGATGTAATGTCCATATCAAAAGTTTTCGAGAAAAATGTGAAATTGCGCGCACGAAGCGATTTTTTCTTAACCTAATCTATCATTTTTCCCAAAGTAAATAATTTCTATTTAACAGTAGAAGAAATCAAATTTGAAAAACAAGATGAAATTTAAATTGAAAAGATTTATCTTCTTCACCATTTTCTTTTTCGATTCACATCATGAACCTATTTTTAAAAAAAAAAAAAAAAAAGAAAGAAAAAGAAAGAAAAAAGTCCTAACATATAGAATGAATTTGATCGATATTCATCAATAATGATGATTTATTTTTTAAGAAAAGACTCACAGCTGACATCACGTTAACTTAAATTTTAAGTAAATAAAACCATGAAAATTATCACAAAAATTGGAATCCTTCATGTTGTTGATGTAAACTTTATCAAGTTACCTTATCTACACTTCATCAATTACTTTGCTTCTTTTTTTTTTTTTTTTTTGTTAAAAATACCTTAAATTATAACTATTATTGTAAATAACAATTAAGATAACAGTTCGAAAGAACAAAGTCTCCTAATTGGTGAATTTTCACTTCCAAAAGTTTCTGAATCACTTATAAGTCTTATAATCCTATTTTAATTATCGTCGCATGAAAATTTTCAAAAAGAAATCCTTGAAATATTAGCACCTCAATGTTACTTTTATATATTTTCTCCATAATTAGTCAATAATTTCTTGTTATAATTTAACGAACAATGATCAATATCAGGAGCAGATAATTTCTTGAAATTTGGGAAATTTTACAATTTAAAAATGTAGCCATTGCGCAAAAAATGTAAATAGCGTCAATTCCTCTATGCAGTGAATTTTACGATTTTCCCAAGATTTCCCCTATATAACCTATAAACAGTTCAGTAGACTTTTTCGTTTTTTTTTTTAGCTTTTAATAAAATTAAAAAAGGAAATAAAAACATCACTTTTTTAGAGCAAACCGAAAAACTGATAGTGTCCAACAATTCAAGTACTCTTCAGAGTTTTAAAATTTTAACTCTAGCAAATAAAAATAGCTGAAGCATGTTAAATTATTGATTGGATTTTAGTTGGAATTTGAAACTTAACTGATATGAATGAAGCACAACATTACATTATTATTTTTTTTTTTTTTTTTTTTTTTTTTACGAGAAATAACGAAAGAGGAAGGATGTAAACGGTTGAGAATTTTCAACCAGAATTTCAAATTTCAGCAGTATTTAACACTGGTTTGTGAATAAAAACGATAAATAAAAAGCAAAAATTAAACTCTCGAGAAGTAAATTTTTAACAGTCATTTTCTCGACCTCCTCTCTACCTAGCACCATCCATTTTCTCAAGCTAGGAAAACTATCAGTCCTACATATTTATAAAACTTAGATGGGTGCAGCAAAATGTGCATCGAACTTAACGCAGTATGGATTACACAGCTGTCTGAACAATATGGCATCATATTGAAATAAAAAAAAAAAAAAAAGGAAAGTGGACAGGAAAAAGAAAATAAGTTAGAGTAATAAAAATCCAAAATTTAGAATTTACAAATTCATAAATTAATCTTTACTAATATGATTTAGTAGCAAAAAATTTGTTTTAAATAGTGTAATTTTAATTTCCATTTTATTTGAACCTCACCTGAAATGCTTCTCTTGGTTCGAAAATAACAATGGTATTCCTATAAAAAAAACATAATAGCGCCGTTAATTAGACTAAACCAATCATTCTACTAACTGTTCCGCTAAGATTGAACAGAATGAATTGAGATAAATTTAGTGTATATCTTGGAAGATCTATAATCGAGCTCGAAAAATGACTGCATATTCAGTCATGTTCATTGTGCAGCTGTTCATCTCAACCTGAAGGCAAATCATGACAGAATAACTAAACACTTCTGATGATAACTAAGCTAGGAGTTAAATAACGTTCTAAAAAAAAAATTTTTTTTTTTTCAAGGAAACAAATTTTTCACTGCTTCTCACATTCTCTTTCACTGAAAAAAAAAATGCTATATAAATTATTGTTTTACTGAAATTTATGAAAAACATGTTCCATTTAAGCTTCTAATCTATGAATAAATAATATGCTGCTTATTGTTATCAGTTGATAAAGCATAAGTTTTGGGAAGAAATATTGAAGGAGGAAAGGAAATTGGAAAAAACTAAGCTGAATGAATAATATGCTCATGAGTTTTGTCTGTTTCCCCTATGCAATGTAAATTATCCTACAAAGCATTTCTGTTCTCACTTATTGATAGGCTTTTTTTTAATTTTTTTTTATAGTCCTTGGAAGAAGATTATGTAAAAATAATATCATTTCAGATGATTGAAAGTTAATAATATTTAAACATCTATCTCGTCTTAAAACTTAACCTCTTAATTGTAATTACTTATTAAGAATGTTTAAAAAATATTTGTTAGTAAATATACTTATTGGTTAATATACTGATAAGGAAAATTCAAAGTACAAAAAAAAAAAATGATTGAATATCACTGTAGATGAAATTGTATAATTATGCAAAAGTTTTAGAAAAATTAAGCCAGACCTAACCTATATTCAATAATGTGTTAGTGGATAGATCATAAGCCATTGATAAGAAAACTTAATTTAATTAAAAATGCAATGACACCAGATTTCTTTAGAATTTGATGCATTTTAATATGCCACTTTAATCAACAACAACAGTAATATAGCTATTATGATTAATGTATATGAAAATATGGCATAGAAAAACATAAAAAGTTCAAAAATTCCATTAATTTAAAGATGTGAATAAATTTTCAATCTTAGAAAAAATGTCGCATAACTGGGTTGAACTTATATATCTCTGCTGTAAGGATGATTTTAGCCTATGATAGTTATGCAACAATGTTCAGATTTATCTACTTTTTCCAGCAAAATATTCTCTATGACTTTTCCTGTTTTTCGATTATTATCGCTATTTGATTACTATAAAAAAAAAGGGAGAGATTGTTTTGTTCGAATACCAATATATTTTAGATAACAATATACTTGAATAAGAATATGTCTAAAAAAAAAAAAGAAACGATAATATATTCTCGAGAAACTGCTGAAAATTCAGAAGAGTGAAGTGGATGTACGTACTACATTGAATATCGATTATATTTGGTAAATTTATTAAAATATTTGAAGTCTTTTGAGTGTGTTTGAATGCAAAAATTAAGTAATATTACATTTTAAAATCAGGTACTGATAGAACTGTACGTAATTTAATAATTCAGAAAATTTAAAGCAAAAGAAATTTTGTTATGAGATTCACGCTCGAGAAAGAGAATTTTCTGCTTATTCCAGAAGCACAAATTAATTAAGGCAAATTACTTTCGTTAATAATGACAAAAGAATGTTTAATTCGATCGAAAGTAAAATGCATTATACTGAAAACATAAGAGTAAATGGACACGTATACCTTAATTCTAGCTAAATATATTTAAATAATTTTAGGTTTTTAATAAATTTTTAACTAAGTTTAGTAAATGGCTTAGTAGTATATAAAGATATCTTTTTTAAATATATGCTCGAAACATTCACTTTGCTACCATTTTTTTCATTTTTATTTTCGACTTTGCTAAATTTTTTGATTTTTCAATATGGTAGCCATTATGAATTACTATCATCGAAGCACTAAGTGCACGAATACTATGCAGAGATAAAGGGATATTAAACTTTAAATTGATTAAATAAATCAGTGATTCTAAAAATAAAATTTTCGAAAAATTGCTGTATCATAATCATAACAAATTATTAGTAGTAAAAGTATTTTAGTTATTAAATAACTGAAGGAAATATGACTGAACGAGTGCTAATAAAATTAAACGACGTTTGATGAAATAAAATCTCTATGAATAAGTTAAAGAATCATTGTTTTGTTACAGTGATAAGGCCTGATGATTAGTTCTCTTACAAGATTAATTTCATTCATTAAATTAAAAAGAAAATATCCAAAGTGTGAATTAGAGAACTAATATTAAATGCAGACCAATATGTATTATAAATACCACAAATTCAAATTTTTCGCAACAATTTTATCAATGGAAATCGATAAGAAACGATGATAAAAAATTTATGTTGGTGAATAATTTGCAACTAATCATTGCACAAAAATGGTTCTCAGTTACCTGAAGAGCCAACTCGGAATCGTTTTCAAACCTTAAACATCGCCATTCCTAATTACTGAATTAAAACTAGTTATCTAATCACTCTCACTACTGGCCATGGCATTACTTCAAAACAAAACACCGATAATTATCCCGAAACAAATTTACAGAGTCAACCGTTTTAATCGAAATATTCTATTAATTGATTTGCTTATTCTGTTATATAATTTTTATATTTGGTTACGTGATTTAGTTATTTGGTTGCTGTTTAACAAAACATCCAAAGCATGCTTTGTATTCTAATATAAATATGCTTTGCATTCTGCATGCTGTTTTTAAAGGAAGAATAAAATAGTTGCAAGAAAACTTCAATTAAAAGTTGCTTAGGAATCTAAATTTATGAAAAAATTTGAAATATATAAGTGGAAGTTTATAAAGTTATGGACTAGATAACCAAAACGGATTAATAATATGAAAATGTTCATGTTTAATTCTATTGCTATCGTAATCATTTATGATAAAAATTAAATCGATTAATAGTTATGAAGTAATTTACATTGAAATTAAATAGATTTGTAATTTTGAGGTCATTCGTAATAGAAGGGAATGGATTCACTGTTACTGAGTTATTTGTTAAAATTAAATCGATTAACAGAATTTTTTTTTTTGTAAGTTTCTAAATTTTTGGTGAGTAAATTTTCTGCATTACCATAACAGTTCTTTTATTTTTCTTTCAGTCTTTTAGATTCTTAAAATATTATAAATGAAATAATGGATATTTCAAACGTTGTGTTATGACTGTAATTTTTGGCATCTAACATAATTCCTAGTTGTTTATTTTATATTTTTAACTTTTTACAAAATATTTTATCATTGAACATTTGTTTATCATTTTCATGCAATCAACAATTTTGTGATAAGTAACAGACTGAAAAAAAAAAAATCACAGAATATGTCAAACAGCAGCATTATAGTGTCTAATCTATCCCTACTTTCATCTAATTATAATTCTGATGTATTCATTTACTGTTGCATCATTGCACAGCACTTTGTTCATTAAAATTTAATGAATTAGCAGAACTAAATCACTGAATTGCGTAATTATATTCCGCATAAAATTAAAATGAACTGTTTTCTTTTTTTTTTTGAAAGGAGATTTTTTTTGATACATAAAAATTATTAAGGGCGTTGGAATTTTAAATGTCATTATAAATGTTGAAAGAAAAAATCAAAATACTCTAATTTGTTTTATTAGTGGAAAAAAGATTGTTTAATAGACACCAAATTCTTTGAATTATTTTTGACAATCGGCAAAATTTGGTGTCCAAATAATTACCGAGGAATAATTAAAAATTCTATAAGTGAGCTTGTTGTGCAAAGGTTTTTCACCACTGCTGGTAAATGTCGTTTACCTGGAATGCAAAGGTACTGTAACTCTCGACTTGACAACATGCAATAATGCATGGATCACTTGTGAAATGTTAACTGATAATTGATAGAATTTTTGATAGCTTGTCAAAAAAACTTGTTCGACACTTATCAAGTCTCAACAAACTTCCTAACTTCATCTTTCATGTCTGTTTAATATGTGATATAATTATTATTTCAGATTTGGAAAATTTTTTTGGAAGATTTCATCCTGCAAAATTTTCAATTAATGCATGTGTGATATTTTCTTTCCGATAGATAATTTGTGTCTAGTCTTAGGAATTCCGTCAGAAATTTTCAAAGACTTTACTGGAAATAGTGCTTAAATTAATTAGTATCAGTGATAATGTAAGAGGATAATGTTTCAAAAAGACAGATGTGCGAATAAAAGCCGACGCAAAATGTATCAAAATTCATTTATATCACTTCCATTTCGTTCTGCAAATATTTATAAAATTAGATGTCTTCAAATATAATTGAATTAAATTCGCCGAAAGGAACCACAATTCGCTGCAATATTGGTAATATTACTAAAAGTATTAACTGCCCATTGATGATGCAATAACAAATTTCATTGATAATTTAAAAAAAAGAAAAATCAAATGTGAAACTGACTAGTTTGAAAATTCCTCAATCCTTTTTTGGTCCTGTCTTACGTCTCCTAATCCTCAAAAACATCTTACACAATTATTTTGAACAGCAAAATTGATTCCATTTCAATAGTTAAACATTTGAAGGAGCAGCATGAGGAGTGAGATTACCTGTATTAGTTCATGAAAGAGCACCTTAATTAATTGTTAACTAATGAATCGATGAACGAATCACTAATCATTTGCTGCCTGATGCCTTAATGCTTATTATGGCTAGCTAGTAAATGGAGATTCTGAAGGACCGTTTTTTTTTTTAATGTATGAATCATTTGTTTTCATAACAACAGCAAATGAAAATAACCAAATATTAAGCTCATTGTTGTTTTGTCGAAATTTTACAAACAAAATGAACAAATATTTGCAAACACTGTTGATTCTGGACGACTGATCTTCTGAATGATAAGAGTTCACTTCTATCATCAACTGTTTCACCATTCGAATGATACGAATACGCTCACGGCACAATTTATAGATTTCACGCTGCCAACTGATGCTTTTTTTTTACAATATTTCAAAAATTCAGCTCCTAAATTTAATCTAATTGGTACCTATTCAAACCAAAGCACAGAACTGAAATGACCAATAGGATTTGATTGATAAAAACAAAAATCTTTCATTTTAACTTGATTGTACATTGAAGCTGAGTATACTTGTTTGCTTTTCGCAAAAAAAAACTCTTGAAATCTAAGCAAGTTTTCATTCTATTGATTTCCTTAACATCCCTTACTTTCTTAAGTAAAAAAGAAGGTGGGATCTGCAGTAAAGGTAAGACAATCACTGGAAAATGAGGTCAACAGAGATAGGGTCAAAGGATGGTAATACATATTTAGTTCGACCTCTCCGTAAAAGTCCCACCTTTTAGTTAAAAAAAAAAGTCAGAATCTAGACTGCGAACCATTTACAATTTTTTCAAAAGTACGGCGCTGTGGTTCTTCCTCTTTGACCTTACCTCCACCATATATTTGTATCTTTGTTTATCCTTACCTAAGATGACCACCTGTTTCACTATATTACATACGTTTATCCATCCTCCCTTCCAAGATTCACCTACCTAGAATCTGAAATAACTGCTCCAGGTATAATTGTACTGATCATCTGAACAGTTCGCACATATCATCCCAAGAGAAAATATAGATAGCAACATTTTTGTTAATTTGCTAATGCTGTGTTTGCCTGATATCCAGTGCAGACTGATATAGATATATTTTAAATTACCAGGGAATATGAATCATCACAGAGTGGTATACCGTCGGTCCTAACCAATAACCATATCACTGGCGCAGTTAACCTTGTCATTTAATGCGGCCCAGCTAGTAAACTACATGCCACCAAGTAAGCCACTGGTCCCTTTAAAGCATGTTATGTTGAAGAATGCTAATCACAGAGCGTTGAACTGATGATCTACGACCCAAAATATCTGCCGACAAATCGGATGACCCCATCACTATACCATTACCACATACCTCCACCTGATGCCCTCATATTTTGACTTGAGCCTTACAGTAACCCAACTATGCGTATGAGCTACAAGACCCGCGCTGCAACAGTTTATAGCAGTGAGAAGAATATGCGTTGGTGTAGTGCGAGCGTAGTGCGTTGCGTCCCGAGACAAGGGAATGAGGGTAGGGGGAATCGGGTGGGAGGAAGAGTCCCCAGGATTCATACCGGAGAGCGGGAGCGCGGGGTATCACATATATTATTCACTAGTCCTTTACCGCATGGCTAAGTTACGCGGTCGTGCAACAGTTTCCGGATGTCATTCTCCCGAAAGGCTAACTGATTTTCATCGAATCTACAATTATTGTCATATTATGGATTCCCATATCTTATACTTTTCGAAGTTTACGATCCTCTCATACTGTGTTCGCCAAGTTTTCCGGAATCCATACTGCTACTGGACGAGTTGCTTCTCGTCGACAATTAAAGGACAAGCTACGACGAACAGACAAATATTGGGATGGTACCATTCGGCAGCATTATACCGAAAACTTTGTGGGATTACTGTATTTGTAGTGTGACTGTCGGTTTGTTTTCTGTTCCTGAAGTGTTTACCGATAAGATTGGCCGGTGAAGGCGGTTGCCACATTAAAATTGAAATTTAACAGTTTTAGAATGAGATTAATGGGAAAAGTTACTTCCTCCTCATGTCAGATTTAGTAGCACGCGTTAAATGCGTGACGTCTATCATTGCTTCTACGTATACGCACGCATTCATGAAGTCAGCAGATGTATTGGTTGGTTAAAAAATCCCCAATCTCTTTTTGCTCCTTCCAGAACCATGGTTATGTATCCGTTTTGTGGTTCTTTGTGACAGATTTAAAAAGGATAAATTAACTTTCTTTTCTAACACCCTTCCTATGGATTTCGTTTACAAGAGAAGTGAAAGATTTCATGAATCAGGTAATAATAAGACATATCGGTAGTTTACTTGTAGTATTAGCAAGAGAAGCTATCTTGCTTCATTTAATTATCACGGAACTGTAACAGGTAGCTGCAATAATGTTGACCACCAGAAAAAAAATTTCAAATTAGAATTGAATAATCTAAGTTTACCAGTTAAACGTATACGAATTGAAGCTCTATGCACAAATTGGACTTATCTTTATCGAACTGAACTTACTGGAAGAAACTGAATTGATGTGCACCGATGTGAATTATTGTATTGAAGCTAAATTTACGTGTACGAGTTGAAGTTATCAGAACTCATAGAAATGACAAAATTATGGGGAAAGAAGAATTGAAAGTGAGCACATGAGCTCTGTGTAACAAAAAGAATCATCGAAATTTCACTTCCTTTCTTCCAAACTTTAAAAAGAAAAAAAAAAAAAAAAAAACACTAAACTGGCCTATTCACGGCTTTCTTGTGAAGGTTGCCCAGAGACGGATGGCGTAATCTCTCTCATTCCCATTCCAATCATTTCATTCTTTTCTCCCTACCTCTTCTCTTCTCTTTGTATGGATGAAACGCATGGCATGAAGTAACGGAATGCCACATACAGATAGGACCAGCCGAATAAATCATACTTGGAGCTGCTGGGATGAATTTGTGACGCAAGTAGCTATCGTCGTAGAATCAACACGTCACGTGTAAACGTCTATATTGGATAATTACAGGTTGCTAACTCTCTTACGTTCCTATGATTTCATCGACTTTTAACTTGAATGGGAAAAATTTGTTTGTAGTTTAGGACCTGAATTAAATGTGAATATAGGTGAATGGAAAATGTAGGATAGGAATATGGGATGGAAGAATACTTTGCTGAAGCTAATACTTCGTATACACGATCATTGTTGATATTAATACTTTGTTATTCCTCAGATGCTGTTATTTAAGGACATTTATTTATTCAATTATTTATTATGACTTTTAAATCTCTTAATTTGTGTCACTGAGCTAACTTCTAGGTTAGTAGTACTATTTTTTTATGAGAATATTGTCGATAATCTCGTAAATGCATTATTTTGAACATTTCATTTTGATGGTATTTCCAGTTGCTTTTTACTTTCAGCTTATCCTCCAGTACTGATGGGGGCATCGTGCTACACCATGATTATTTATATATTATTTCTAATGGTGACTGTTTATACGAAATGTTTGTGATAACCAAAACCGAGAATAAACTGGAATTCCATTCAAATTTCGATTTTAAATTATTCGTTGTTACTGGTCATTCTTCTGTGAACAATTATGTCGATAGAGGACAGCGATGCCACTTTGGTGGGACTCGACTGGGAAACGTGGCAACGTGTAACCCAGACACGTGGTTTGACGGCTGCTCCCGGTACAAATTCCGATGCTGCTGCAATGCCGTCGCAGAGTAAGTTAATTTCATTTTATTTCTTTTCCTCTTTATGGTTGATTTTGTTATGTCGCGAGAAATGTTTTTCAAGATTTTATGCCAAGTTGGAGGGACACTGATCTATGCAAATCGTTAAAGCTTAAACAGTAGCCGGATTAGGGCATGAATAGAACTGAACATAAATCTTATTCATTCAGTAATGTGGTATTATGGTATTACTGCAGTGGGTAGGTGGTTTTCGGTTTCTGGGAGTTGTTTCCCGCTGTTGTGGCCGAAATATTGAATATTGATGGATCAGCTTAAAAATTACATTGCTTATTGTAATCGAATCAGGACAAATTAGAGAAAACGGCGATTCCTACAGTTTTTTTTTTTCTTTTACGATCATATCGATTTCATTATGCAGTATATTTTTCAGAAGCAGTTTGTTACGGCTTTTATCCTAGCATTGAACTCGAATCCATGCTGCTTATCAATTGCAAGGTTAATCCTCTAGCGCTGTGAATTGTTCATTGTGTACGTGTGGTGCAGAATGCATGCATAACTATATCTTTTTTTCTTTTATTTGTTTCCGTACAGTCCACATCTCTTATGAAGTGGGATTTCTTTCTAGAAGTGTGGCTTGATTTTAAAAGATGTCGGCTATGGGCATCATATGCGTTCCAAACATGGTTATCATATGAATTCAAGCTCTAGCGACGAATGTCAATCATTTCTGCTTTCTCCTCCCCATCGTGTCGTTTCACCACGTCTGGAAATGCCTATTCTTTCACCACCGTATCGACGATTATCCACACCAATAGCCTCACCTAAGTTTGTTTTAACCATGAAATTAAGCAGTGCTTCCGATACATAACTGATTCAAATTTTTGAAAGTCTTTACATTTTAAATGAGTCTTTTGAATCTGACTCTAGTTTTTAAAATTTCATGATGCTTTAAATGGACTTTCTCCATCTTCATTTTCACTTCTGCTTTGGAAGGAAATAAACGCAGTTAATTTTCAGAGAGAGCTCAGGTCGAAATGGAAGTATTATATCTCAGGCTACCTCAACAAGGTACTCCGTGGAGCAGAAGGACGATCTCAAGCTTTCATTGCGAGTATCGAGACAGGAAGTAGGTTTTCTGGTGCAAATGAATTTTGTTTTTTTCAGTGAGCCGAAAAATCTTTCACTTCAAGACATCCATTTAGCGTTTTAAATTGTCTCCTTGAATCATATTTCATGGTTCCCTGAATGTGTCCTTGTTAATCGAAAAGGGAAAAGTGGTTGTTCCCTGGAGTTTACGGGAGATCTATTTCGGTGATCGTTTTTGCTTATTATTCCAAGACTTTAGTAAGATAAACGCATTTACAGGTGTCAAGTGAAGCGAGTGCACAGAATAATTCAACTTTGCCTCTTGATACCAAGGACGAACTGCAAGTGAATGTTAGAGTTAATCGGCGATTAAATGGCAAGGTGAAGGATAAAAAAGGGAAGAAAAGAAGACGAGATTCGTCCGATGAAGACAATTTCTCTTTAGAACATTTTCGGCAGAAAAAGCGACTTTCTAAGAAAGGTACTATCTTACTCCATTCTTGAAGAACAGGTGTGACTTGAAAAAACATATGCTTTCTTAGTCAATAATGCATCTTTCTGTTAAATAACATAATGCTCGACTTTCCAAATTCACTGTTTCGCTTTTTATTTTTCAGTCCTAATTTATAAAATTCCTTTATAAATTTAAGATAATTGAGTCGAATTATTAACATTTTAATGGAACTATTTTTCAGAGCAAAATACTGAAGGTATAGATGGATCAGCATCGAATAATGCTCTTATTAGACATGATAATACGGGTGATAGTCCTATTTATAACAGTATTGTCAAGGCTTCTGAAGACACTAAAGCTTCCACTGAAATTGATAGAGTTTCAGTGGATGTGTTAGCACAACCAGCTTCCGTTTCTGTTTTGTTACCTATGGATAAAAAAGCGCAGCCAACAACTGCATTGAAATCAATTGACAATATAGAAAGGTTGCAAGAAGATGAAGTGTTTAATGCCAACCGACAGGCAGAAGTGATGGCAGATTGTTCTGAACGGTGGAATGAAGTAGATTTAGATACACATTATGCAGATTTATCTCAGGATGTGGCAACATGCCCAACTCTCAAGTTAGTCATGCCAGTGCGTTTAGAGTTGAACAAGGGTGAATCTGTTGTATTTTGAGCTTTTTCAGGATATCGGGAACTGAGCTCTGCTCTTTTGACATTGCGAACTGATCAGATAATTACAATTTTGACATTCAACCTAGCATTTTTAGAAGAATTAGTAGTAGAAGAAGAAGGTGACTTTAGTAAAGTTACTTTAGTTCCAGGAAGCAGTACGAAGTACTTAATTATTCCAAGGGACCGTTCTTAGTTATTGGGGTACTGTTTAGTTCCTCTTTTTTGAGATGAAAGCTATTATTTTTTTTTCCAGTAATCATTCCAGGTCAGAAAAAGGCGAAATGCAACAGAACTGGGCTCCGAATCCAATATTGTCGATTGAAGATCCGAGTAATGGAAGTCATTTGTGTGAAGATTCTGATCTACACCGATTTTATGTACCATCGCCTCCTCAGCTATCTCCTGTCGCGGAGAAAGACTGCTATATAGAACCCTTAGCAGCACCTATTGTTTCGCCGCAAAAAGATATATATCATGATCATCATATAGAGGAAAACCTATTACTGCAACCTCATGAAAGACTTATTCCAAATGGGTATCGAGAAATGATCGATTTATCTCAACCGTCGTCTTTACATCCAGCAGAAAATCTGAGTTTGAGTGATTACGATGCTGTTGATCATCGATACATGGTCTTAGAGGAGGATGAAGACGATGTGAATGGAAGTGGTGGAAATATTGAAACTCATTATCCAATTGAGGAAAGGCTTGTTGCAACTGGACCGTATGTTTTAGTTTATCAGCTTCATTGGAGATCATAAATTACGAAATTGCATGTTATGATTACTTTTGAAATCCTAATATGTCGCCAGTGATCGTTTTATGCTAGTCTATAAAGTCATAAAGTCTATAAAGGTTATTAACTTATAAAAGATGCCATTAATGGCGATTGCTTCACATCCATTTATTCTAATTTTTTAAAATCTAGTTAGAATTGATGGTGTTTATAGATGTTTGTATGATGGTTATCCAAGAGGAGAGGTTTTGGATGATATGAGAAATCGGCATATACCACGTGATGAAGAAGATTACAGAAGAAATGAATTTAATCAAAGGACACATCCTGTGATGGAGCAAAAGATATGCTTCCCTCATGAGCAGTCTCGTTGCCCACAACTTGTTTCGGCAAGTTTTTTTTTTTTTTGAAATTCTGATTAAAACATGACTGCTTTTTAAATATATTATCTGTTTGACATTCCAGTATAGTTGCAGACATACCTTTTTATCTGACAGGTCTGTCACAAATATTCGTAGAATTTTTCTAATTTCTGGATGAACTAAGAAAGTTAGTAACCTCTCCTGATCACGGAAAAATTAAAGCAACAGCTTGTAATAGAGTGGTCATTTTTCAGGTTGCTTTTGTACCACAGAAAAGGAGCAATCGGACTTGTTCATCACCACCAATGGAGGGATTTTCTGCTGGGTATATTCACAAGTTGTTACTTTCGGAACAAAATGTGGCACAAAAGCCAGAATTTTTTTTTTACGATATTTCGATGTTTTAGTGGTGTATCATATCATGATGTCTACATCGATCAAGAACAAAAAATTTATTATCCAAATGCGAGGTTATTGACGGTTCCAATAAATGGGAAAACAACTGTAGATTATCCACCGCAAACGAGATCCTCGCCTCCAGATATTTTTTCAACTGAACAGAACCATGGGTTCGTTTCCAAACATTTTTTCATTGCAACTAAATCTGTGATTATGTTCTTGTTTTATTTGCAAAGAATTTTTTTGTAGAATACACGATTTACCAGACGATGTGGAAAGGTCACCCCAGTTGCCAAGTTTTCATAATAATAATATGACGGAGGGGATGCACAGAGAAATGCGAGACTCGATACAGCTAGCAGTTCTTAACCAAGGTAGGCTTGTTTCTTTATCATTTTTTGTCGGAATATGCTTCACTGACTAGTCTGTTCTCTTTCTGCATTGATATGTCTTTGTCGACAATGCAACAATATTATGTGCTTGCAGAATCGCAGCAGCACTTCAATCAGGTCGATTATAATTTACGGCCTGAGCGCAATCGGATATCTTTAGGAAGGAACACGGCGGTGAAACTTACTGATGAAGCGTTAAACGAACATCCTTATGACTACGGCTCAGTAGCATCTGTTAGCTTTAATGGAACTCGGTATTTTTTTTTTTTTTTTTTTTTTTTTTTTTTGATACTTGGAGGTTTGATAAAGATAGGTGGGAAAATGTCAGTTTATCCTTCCAGTGATGTTGCAAAAGTGTTCATTTCATATCTATATATAATCCTTATTTTGTTGTAAATTGTTAGTAGACATTGTTTTGTTCACTAGCATTATTATTTTATCGAAATGTAAAAAACCATATCCTATTACATAGTTCATTTAAAAAAAAAAAACATAAAATTATTCCGAAA
Organism: Setaria digitata; assembly: GCA_003640385.1. Lineage (NCBI taxonomy): Eukaryota > Metazoa > Nematoda > Chromadorea > Rhabditida > Setariidae > Setaria > Setaria digitata. The sequence continues at coordinate 180,776 of RCAB01000063.1, read as the reverse complement.
ATAAATCCCAGTGCTTCCAAAACAAGTTTTTTCAGGAGCTCAAACTATGTTTCTCAAGTGCCACGGAAGAAAGGATATGCGCAACGGGTTGTTCGTACAATCCGTTCTCATACAGATTCAATGCAACAGCCTGCTACATCACAGGTAACACCACACGAAGTATGCGTACCAATTCATGGTAGGACCGTGATACGTCCGGACTATCGTTATGTATATATACCATCGAAATCATCGCATTCTACTGATCTCGATCATATATATAATGTTAGTTTATTTACGTTCCCATAGTCTTTTCAACAAATTAAACAAGTTGTTCAGTTAAATATGTTAACACGTAATCTTTTAAATAAATTGAACTAGTTTTTTTAATTAAGAGTAAATCTTTGCTCTTTTCATTTCCAGCTTCGAAAGTTAAAGATTTAGTTGAAGCTTTTTTTTTTTAACTTTCACTACACATCATATTCCATTATAATGAATTTAGCGAGAAAATTTTTATAGAGGCAACGAAAGGATCGTGAAAGAGAAGTAAGTGAATTTGGCTGTACAGAAGTTCGACATATAGAACATCAGTCACGGGTCGAACCAACGGTGAGGCAGGTAGCTATACAAAAATTGCAGCCAACAGTTTTCAACAGAGTTCGATCCTCAACTACAGTTAATGGTATGCTCTTATTAAGGTATATAGATGCAACGCTTTCAGCTCAAGTTTTGAAAATGAATAAGTTGTATAAACTACAATTTATTTCTGAAATTTGGCACTTTAAATATCTTTCTGTTTAGAAGGCTTGCGGAGTGTGAAAGTGTCAACAGGTCGGCGAGTCAGCAATCACCATTCATCATCCGGGACTGAGAAAACTTTAGTTCTTCATCCGGAACTGAAAAATGGAAGGAACAGTTATCCTACGAGTTCTATGGCAGATGTAGTGCGTATTAATGCCAGGGATCGGATGTATCAAGGTAGGTGTGAGTTTAAACCTTACAAGATGCCAATGGACATTTCATATTCATTAATAGATCAAGTCCTATTAGCGGGTTGTAAATAAAAATTACCTTTGTTTCATTTCCACAGTGCAGCTAGTCTTTGTAGAGAGGATCATGAATGCTCTGTTGGATCAAGGAGAAATGAAGCTATGATACATATGTATTTTTCAGCTTGCGGCTTGCATTCATACGCTGCTGCTAGTAATATACAGCGTGGAGCGACTATTGCAAGTAAAAGCAAGCAGCGTTCAAGTTATAATTCTTCATATCAAATTCAACAGAATAGTTCTTCGAGGCAGATGCATAGAACAAAGTTAACATCACCTGCGGATGATATGGAAAGTCGCTTTGGAGGTTGGTGCGCTTTTTTTCTCTTAGTTTTTTTAATGTTCATCAACTAATTTTTTTCTTTGAGCGGCGAATAAGATTTATAATTAACTGCATTGTTTTCACCGGCATATAGTAACAACGGAAACTGGTGCATCGGTTCATAAAAATTCTTCTTTATCGTTGTTTTTATACCTACAAAACTGTTTTATTTACTACCAAAGTAATACGTGGGTTAAGCGGAGCAATTTGATAGTCGCCATTGTAGGCATGGTTGTTTCTCGCATACGACTGACCGTTAACCAAAAAGTATTGTAATAACTGTTCGATGTAACTGTCCGAATGATTGTGCAAAAGATGAACCGATGTATATTTGAAATATTTCTCCTATGTCATGCTTTGTTTTTCCACTGCTTTTCGAATGCTGGATAACGTGTTTTTAGGAATTTGCTTGCTGATGCGACATGGCTTTCTCAAATCACCGAAAGATTTTTACTGTCTGTCAAAGTAATGTAATTCGTGTAAAGCTTTTCTCTTTTCCCTTCACATATAATACCTCATATTTTGTAATAGTTTTGCCACGAAATTACAGCTGATTATGTCGGTTCACATTTACTGAATAATGGGATGGTAAGAGATTGTTCGTCGTTCGCATCATCAATGGAGAATCGTCCAAATGTACCGCATGGTATCACTGTTCAAACAGCACAACTGCGTAATGCCTCTTTTGCTGGCATTCGTAGTGGTAATGGACGTACAGTTACTGTTGTTCCAGTACCGGTACTTACAAAATGCTCAAATTCAACCCATTACAATGACAGTTATCAAGCATCTTTATTTGGGACTGTTTCATCCTCATCAACCAATCCCACTATCATCCCTTTATCATCATTCGCTTCGGAATCGCGTACTTTCTGATTGCTGAATTAGTCGCATACATATTGAGAGTTTGGAGACCCTACCTAAGATTGAGATAGTTACATTCGCAGAAGTAAGTCCGCTCAGTAAAAAGGGAGCAGCTGTTAAAATTACAATATGTTCTTATCTTACTCATGTAACACGTTTTTTTTTTTTTGTAACGTGTGATTTGCTTTCATTTATTGAAGGTAGTAGTGCGCAGTTGATAGGGGGTACAGATGTGCTAAGCTGCTTCTTTTAACTAGTTCCCAGAATGATTCACTCGATGTGATGATTGATTGAATGATATATTTAATACGGGTATGAACAAGGTGAAACAGTGTGTGTGACATTTCATGTTGTATGTTTCAGCTTGTGTCATAGTTAATATGTCCATTCCTGTTGAACATATCCTCTTTCAGTCATCTTAAAACATAGTTTTGGTTTCTCGGGTTCGAGAATAAAATGTGTGGGACACACATGTAGTGGGCCTTCTTTCCTGGATTTAAGTTTTTTGAGCATTTTCTGGATTGAAATCAAACCAGTACATTTTTTCGGAGATGAAATAGGTAGTTGCTCTTGACAAACTTTATAAATTGAATTTTTTTTCTAAGAAAGTCTCGACTTAGAAGTTTTAGCATTCATTTAAATTATGCTGACAAAGTGGAATACATCAGTAATTGATTAAGAGTGACAATTTATCATCATTACCAATGGTCTTCTTACCTTCTATCCACAAATGTAATCTCTGTTTTGTTTATACTATTATTGAGCTTAGGGGGGTGGGTATCATAATCAGTCATCATTTTCCAAATTTAGTATTATTTTGTTCATACTTTATATTTAGTCGTTTTGGTCGATTGTTGATTCTGTTTGTGTACACGCAAACTCGTGAAACGAGGTACAGAAACTTTTCATATTTCTTTGTTTTGCACATGATTAATTTATTCGTAAGGCAATGTATGTAAATCAAGCTGCATTGAATGAAAGTTCTGTTGAAGTGGGCATTCGATGAGAAATGTGTAATTAATTAATTTAGATAGTATTAATAATAACATATGCAATACCTTCCGAAAATTTTCCTTATGTGCAAAATCCCTTTTAAGAATCATTTTGTTTAATAGTTTACTTAAAAAGAAAAACCGTTATTATTATTTTTGTAATGGGTACCGATTTCTTTCATTTGTAATGTTGTTCTCAAAACTATGTTCTTGTTGATTTGGAGTTTCATGTAACTTCTTTGTATTTGGTGATTAGGTTTGCTCATCTGTATCTTGTCTCATTAATTTTTTTTTTTTTTGCAAATATTTTGTTTCTAGAATTTCCATCGTCGATGTTACATATGAGATGCAAATTTACTTTGCAGGATTGGACTTAGTTAGTCGGAATTTCATTTGTTGTTATTGAGATCGGACGCCACTTTTTCCAGTTTTCCTTTCTAAAGTTTTTCTTGTGGAGATGTGTATAATGTATTCTTTTTTTTTTTTTTATTCTTAATCAATTTTGCTTCATAATGAAAATTTTTTTTTCTGGCAAACAAGAAACGATGAAAATGCTGATTTTGAACATGGCTTTTCTTACACTACATGCTTCCTAGTGAGGTTTTTCTAAATTTTTTTTTTATCAGCAGCTAAATACATTCACCTTTTAAAATTATACAGTGTGGCATTTTAAATTAAGTTGTTTGCATCATTTGTGTTAGAGTGAACTGGGCGAAATAATTTTCCGATTCTTATTGAAATCATATGCGAAAATTGGCCTACTATAATATCTAACATGAAATTCCTTCATCGATGCATACATATTGAGAACTGGGTAGTTGATTAATGTAGCACTGTCGTGGTGTTATGTAGAATCCATGTCGTTCGTTCTCAGTGATTCTTTAATATATTTTGTAGAACTTGACCTAGTGGGATCTGGAAGGTAAATCTACTTTTAAAGATATGAAGTGTAGAAATCATAAATGTTCGAATCTACGGTTACGAATTTTACCTCATTAGAATAGGTTCATGGAGTTATAATTGACGTAATTCTAGTGGCTCGATTTTCAAACAACAATAAAGGCTGAAGATTTTCTTGAAGAAAGAACTTAAGATTGTGCAAACTAGAAAATATGCTATATTTCATGCTTTAGAGTATGGCATACCTTCTTGTTAGTGACATGGTTGTCTGAGACTGTAGAAGGATTCTGAATTTTGATCCACGAACACGTCAGCTATTGTATTTCTGAAGTGTCCTGGTGACGCTGGAATAAACAGAAACCTGAAATAAGGGGCAAGAGATCTTGGGGGTTATTTTCGGGGCATTTCAAGCATTTGCTTTTGTTTCAGGTCGATTATGTAAAGCCGATAAAACTGTTGTGGGACTGGACTGTGTAAAATTTCAGCCGATAAAAATCACTTATCCTACAGGTACCGCAATAAATATTGAAAGCATTAACTGTTCTCATGCTCCGAAAATTCCACAAACGGTGAAACAACAGGATAAAAAGTAACAGCAGAAACCGGATCTGGCTTAAGCGAACTTAGAAGTAATCTGAAAGGGATATTTCAAAGGAAAAAAACATGAAAGTTTTCTTCTCTTTTTTTTTAATCAAAATTTAAATCGCACACTTTATTTCATCATTCCTGATAGAAGAACTAATTGGATTGGATAGGGTAATGGCGCCGTTGTGTCGGAGCATATGCACTTGCGATCCGAGCAACACACCCTACCTTTTGCTTTTCTATTTGCTTTTTTTTTCTTGGCATCGTCACTGAACATAATGATGACCCGTAACGTGCTGATTCCTTTTCTTGTATGGCATTACTATTCCTCGTTTTATATTTTTATTTTTTATTTTCTGTTAAATTTTATAAAATTTACATTCTTTTTTTTTGTTTTTCTAATTGATTAAACTTTCGCATGTGACTGACTGACTATATAAGTTGATGATAATAGAAGTGTTGTGTAGGAGTCGTCAACATTCCGCAATAGTATCAATGTTTTAGATGAAAGTTAATGTTTATCGATCCTTTGTTTAGTTTTTGTTCATTATCCCCAGTGATTTCACAAAATAATTATTAAGAAAACCGCTGATTATATATGGTTTTGAAGTTACTCACCGATAGCGTGTCAATTGCTTCTGTTAATGACTTTAAAGTCAGCTCTCATTTCATGTTCCATTATTCTATGATGGGATGGGAAATTTTTTTTTTACACCTTTAGTGATGAAGGCTGTGCTGATTGAAAAGTGCTTCCTCTATAAATTTTTAACGATTTCAGGAAATTCGTTTTAAAGAATAAAGTTTAAGAAGTGAAATTTTAAATCGGAGTGATAAAATGAATAAAATTGCAGATGAAATTGGCTAAAACATGTTATCTAGAATGATTGAAATACTCACTGTTGCTTGGCTGCTTAAAATTTCCTATATGCTAGTGAATGGGAGCTTGCAGGAGTACGGTTGGTTTTTCTAAAGTTAATTGTCTTTACCAATAATTGTCTTCATTATCTACAGATGGAAAATTATTGTATGTCTCAAGATGCAGGTTAGATTCTCCTTACTGTTAGATGCTAGTCCTATTAATAATGCATTTACATGCAGTATGTTCACTTTAAATGTATCAAATTTCATTTTTAAGGTCGTAAGCAAGTTCTCGATTCAGCTGAGCGATACGATGCAGACGGTGATTTATCGATACCGATTGATGCGCAGGGGCTACCATATCAGTTTAATTCAAACAAGGGCGAATCAGAAGTTGATCGGATAAGGAAAAATGTGTGCTCTTTTGATATTAAAATCTAAAAATCATATAAAGTGTGTATATATTGATAGACTTATTTACTTGTTTTAAAGTGTCGGCTACATTCAGTTTCTTTTTATCCATTCTCCTATAAGGGAATTGTCCTAAAAGACTGAATTCTGATTCTTGAACTAATGATGATTTTCTTTATCACTGTGTTGCAGTTTTGGATGATTAATTGTTAACATAGGTAACCACTGAGTTTTACTTGTCCATTTATTTTTTAACTCCAAATTGAGCTTAGGTTCTGAAACTTTGCAGATAGGGAATTGCTGTTTTTAATTTAAGAGTAGACTTAACATGTTTTTAATACATTTAAGGCACGAGCAAAGTATGAGGATGAACGAAGCTTTTGCTACTGTAATTATGCTCCAGAATTATGTGGTGGATTTACCAATTTCACATGCATCAAACATTTGGAAGCTTCCTGCTTCCATTTCACGGAAGAAGTTTGTTCTCTACGAAATAACTTGTAGCTTCATAAATTTATAAAATCGAGGTGTTTAATTTCTTCCTACATGGAATTTGTATTTTCAGATCTACGATAAGAAATTGAAACAGATGCAGACAGTGCATTTATTTGGCTGCGCCCCTTTAACTCGTGGCTCTGGCGGTTCCTATTTTACTGTATGGAAATTGCATTGCAAGAACTTTTTTAGCATATTTTTCTTCTGTAGTTATTCAAAGTAAATAATATGCCTTGTTGAGTAGTGGACCTTTGACTCACCGTTAAAAAGATTGGAGCAGCTACAACCCTAGTCATTTCATTCGTCTATTTTATGATATTTAACAAATTGTGTTACCTTCAATTTATTTTTCAGTGTAAAGCCCATTTGGTTGCACATGCTCGACCGAAAAGTATTGCATGCTGTCAGGAAGGAAATTACTGTAATCGTAATTTGTCCGTGCCAGCTTATGTAAATGTCTCACCCGAAGGTGGTTTTAGTTGGTGAAAAAAAAAAAAAACTGAAATAAATTAGAATTTGATTTTTTAGAAAATCTATCAAATCAATGTTCTTTATATAAGAGTTATTAGTATTGGTGGCGGTCGCTTTTTTTTTTCTCTCGTAATACGTTACGTTTAGAAGAATGTTATTTTGCAGGAGTAATTGTTGATCGTCAACTACGCTCTCATATGACAATTACTGTTGTTATATATGTTGTACTTTTTTCGATATTTGCTAGCATTGCATCGCTTCTTTTTTGGCGACGTTTATTCATAGGTAAAAATCATTTTATGATTGTAATGAGTAATAAGGTTAAGATGATATTGTGAATTAATGAGTTCTTGATTTTTTTATTCGATCGTTAAGAAAAAAAAATTTTTCCAAGGTGCAAGAGCAGCTAAAATTTATGTATTACTCTTATATCTGGACAGGAAAATGTGATAGTAAATAGTTTTTTGGGATGTATTGCCTAGTGGACTTTACAGCTGAAAAACTGAAGCCATCACTTGAGAAGTCAACCCTCCAAATGATGGATACGGGTGAAATCGAAAAGGCTCCAATGTTATATGATGTCAGGTATTCCTGTATTGGTAGTTTTATTTACCCATCATTTAATATTTTGTCGTTTTTCCTTTGAGTGTAATTATCCACATGATGTTTGTGTGACGAAGAAGTTGTTTCAGTAGTGGTTCGGGCTCGGGTTTTGCGAGTTTAAATCAACGTACTGTTGCCCAAGATCTTGAGTTTTTGTCCGTAGTGGGTAAAGGACGCTACGGGGAAGTGAAGAAAGCACGTTACCGTGGCGATCGCATTGTTGCTGTTAAGGTAGTCTTACTTTTCTTCAGTATAATGTTTTATATTTTGTTGGTAGTATTATTAATCTTTTCATATTAATTTCATCTTTTTCTAGACATTTTATACTACAGAAGAAGATTCGTGGAAAAATGAAAAGGAAATTTATCAGACGCAAATGTTAAATCACGAAAATATACTGCGTAAGCTTTCAATTAGTAATTCTGTGACTATTATTAAGCACTGAATAGAATTTTTAATGGTTAACTGACTTTGTGTTTGTAGAATTTGTTGCTGCGGATATTGGTAGCGAGGACTCGATCACACGGATGCTCCTAATTACTGATTTTCACGCCTATGGTTCTCTTTTTGAATATTTGCAACGCGGTGAAACTCTCTCTGTGAGCGAAGCTCTGCATTTGGCATATAGGTGGAAATTATTTTTTAAAATTAAATTATATTCTCTTGTTCACTGCTCAGTGTTTATAAATCTTTTGTTCACTACTTAGTGTTTTAGTGCAATTTGCGGCTTGGAACATTTGCATAGTGCTTTACATGGAACAGGCACACCGCAGAAACCGGCCATTGCACACCGTGACGTAAAATCGAAAAACATCATCGTTAAAAGACCTTATGTTTGTTGCATAGCTGATTTTGGATTAGCATTGACGTAAGTATATGTTTTTAAACAGTCGAGACTTTTATTACGTTGTAAAACTTTGTGGTTTAAGAACCAATTAGCTATTTTCAAACCACGCAGTTAAAATATAACGTTTTAAGTGAAGATATGGTAAAAACTAGAACGGACATAAATATACAAGTGGGTACCAAGAGGTATATGGCGCCGGAAGTGTTGGACAAATCTTTGAATGTCAAAAATTTTCATCATTTTAAAATGGCTGATATATATTCGTTTGCTTTAGTTATTTGGGAAATCTTGCGACGAATTCAGGTCAGTTCAAGGAAAATTCAGATGTGTTTGGTAGATGTTGTATTCGAGGATTTAGGCTTTTCACCAAATGATATACGTCCATCTTAATTAATTCATTTAAATATATTAGAAAAATCTTGCTTATTAATCCTTATTTCATTTTAGAGGTTTTGTGAGACAGTGAACAGTGTGCTTCGTATATTGTTTAAAAAAAAGCCTCCGTGCTGATTGTTTAGGTATTTTAATTGTCTCAAATAATGAAAAAAGAATTACAGTTTGTTTTCTGATTTAGGTCAGGTTTTGGGTAGAAATGGTCCTTATATACAAAGTACTGTTCGTTTTGGTGGATGTTCTTATGAAAACCTTGTTAAAGTGGTCTCTGATATCCCTAGCAGTTGCAGTAGTGGTCAGGTCAATCAAATGGTTTTTTAATATGATGTTTTCAGGAAGACAACTGTCTTTCAAGAGCCTCTGAAAGTGACAGTGGTATTGGAAGTAGTGGTAGTGGAAGTGGTACGACGAAACTTCTGCCCGGCTTTGTTGCGAATCCTGATGTATCTAGATATATTACCAATGTTTCAACCAATGTGGTGGATCATCAAAGTATTTCCGACAATTCAATGGTCATTTTGAAATTTATCCTTATTTTTATTAGGTATTTTTAGTTGGGGTGAGGAAAAATTGTGTCTCAGGCATGCGTTATATAGCTCTAAATCATTTACAGTCGTTAAAAGCACGACCTCCAATGCAACCATTTGATGGTATGGTCGATCCGGATCCATCATTTGAACAAATGCGTAGGCTTGTTTGTTTCGAAGGCAAGAGGCCATTACTGGAAGATGCTTGGATCAGAGATGTAATTTTTTTCCGTATTGTTATCAACAGTCTATTTCTTGACTATGTTCTTGATAACTTAAAATTCTTTTTTTTTTCATTTCATTTTCATAAATAAATTTTTTAGTTTTATTAGATTTAAACATTTACTGAGTTTAAAAACTAAGGTGTTCCATTTTAGCCTTGTTTGAAAGAAATCTGTGAACTGATAAGTGAATGTTGGAGTGCAAGTATTGACTGTCGACATACTGCTCTACGTGTCAAAAGGAAAATTAAAGACACAATTTTGGTGCATAAATTTTTTCCTTTTGTTTATTTTTGCAAGTTTCAAATTTTGTGCAATAGATCTACGGCTCGTTCGTTATTGGTTGGTTTGTTGGTATGAGAAATAATTTTCTTAATACAGTTTCACTTTCAGAAGCATAATGGTTTGGGCGGTCCACAGATATCCGGATCCATCAAACAGGACTATTCAGCAAAGGCCTTATCTGTTTAGTATGTGAAGCCTTTTTAATTTTTTTTCATTTTTTTTAATCGTTTTTGCTTTATCATCTTAGCGTATTCCTGCAATCCTTTGTTATCGTCTGTACCAATCCAACATAATAAGTGTGTGGTGAGCATAAAATATGATGCTGTAAAAAGCTGCATTCTAGCGGTTAAATGGTTAAATGCTTTTGCTGTTATTAATAAAAGGAAGCATCGATTATAGTTTGTATATTATGTTTCTTTCGTCTCACTGCAGTTGCAAATGCAGTAACATGCAAATTTTTTCATATTTCAGCTATCGTTCCATCTTTTGTTGCCATTTTACTTTATCGGTTTCATCACAGATCTCACTAAAAATAGGGAATTGTTAAGGCTTCATTGCTATGTTTTATTAAACCCTGTTTTTCTTTCAGCTCTGTACATGTATTACTTCTGCGTTTTGATCATTAGAGTATATCCTTCTTCATATCCTTGGTGAATATATCCCAGTTTACTTATTTTTTGTGCATGTTTAGTCTTGGTTCACAATTTTCTTCCAAAATATTTGCAGTGATAATTGAGAAAGAAGTAGGATAGAGAAAGATCGCTTCATGAAGCTTTTTCTCATTCCATTCTTCTAAATATTTTCAGAGGGATTCAAAGAACCAAATAGCTAATTTATCTCATTTTACGTAATGTGTATGCCTTCTCAATTTCCACACGCTCTTTATTAATCCGTTAAGGGCTGTTCCATCAATTTTCTTTTGACTAGGCCTTATCTGAAATATACACATAAATATGCCATAAATTAGTGCATTTAAAATGCCTTTTTTCCGTTTTTAAATAATTATTGTACATTATTCTGTTAGATTTTTTCTTGGAAGATAAAAGTCTTTGAACTAAAGTTGTGCACTCCTAATTTATATCTTGGAAATAGCATTAAGTGTGGATTTATTGGAATTAAAAGAAAATTTTTCAAAAGAGAAAATGAATATTCACATATGTAATGGTTTGGATATTCCTGAGTCAGGTCACCAAAAAGCTAGAAGTTGTTGGCATTCTCCACTTTAGAAATGTAGGACGCTATCGATACCAGGTCTTGATGTTGGAGCAGTGTACTACTTACTACCTACGTGTTCTCCATATTGGAACAATCTATTATTGGGATTTTCCTGAATTACATTAAGAAATGCCAGTTTTTAATTTCTTCAAATATGCATATAAGGAATCAAAATTCTTGATTTGAAAAAAAAGAAATGTATATATTTGTTGTGACCATTAAGCAATATCATTTATTGGCTAAAAGTATGACAGTTATGTGAGAAGATGATGATCAATGCATATGTATGTCCCTTCCTAATAATGATTTACAATTTTTAGGAGATCATGAGCTGATGCCCTTTTCATATAATTAGAGAATTTTACGAATATCAACGAGGCGAAAAGCAACAACAACGAGGACAAATAGCCTGCCTGATTAAGCAATGAGATCGGGAGGAAATAGTAAGGATGATGAAAAAGGATTGATAATGAAAGAACGGTTAAAAGCAATAAACGAAGGCGGCGCCATTCTAAATATCACTTGAAGATATACAGTTATCATAAATTGTAAATGTTACGATAGATCCATCCTACTTCGATCGACTCTTATAAATACAGCATACTGCATATTTAGTTTTATTATTTCTGTTAATTCTGCTACTATTAGGGATAACCACGAATATGCGAATGTGTCATACTTCCGTCTTATTTCTCACAGTTTTCAGTTATTTCACTTCATTGTCATACTGCTGGTGGTAAGTTATTTTTATTTTTCCCTTGACCAATTAAAATTGTACTTGATAAATCAGATTGCTAAATTAAAACAATTGAAAATTGTTTACGGAAGAAGAATGAAATCTCTTCTATTTATTTGTAAGTGCTTTTTTTGTGCAAAAGGAGGAAAAAAAATCGGTTGAAAATACCATGCTTATGTTTCTTTTTTTTCTTGTTATCATATAATTATTTTAGTTCTATAAATGAAAAAAAAAAAGGAACATATAATGAGTATGAAGTAGAAATAAAAGGAAAAGTCAAAATCAGTGATAAAATAAGACCGAAATTAAAATCAAACAAAATTTGGTAATGGAAAAAAGAATTGTTTGGAATAACGAAAGTAGCATATTTTTCGCATAATCATCGGCAATTGTATTACATTTGTTATATGGAATTATCAGTTAAGCAAAGTTTTTTCCAACTGATACTCTAAAAGATTCTTGCTAATTGCAAACTTTGCATGACTTAAATGATAAGATCAGATTCCTTCATGATATCAAGGTCGAATTTCAATAAAATTTATACTTGCATATGATAAGGTTTTAAATAATCAGTTGTTAATGATACGAGTAAATTAGTTTGTAGAAATAATGCTTCATCAAGTGGCACTTCTTAAGCGAATAGATCGAAATAAATTAAATTTCACGCTGATATCAATCGTAGCAAGAGGCAAACTTTTTCCTGTTTCGTTTTCTTCTAGCAGCATAAAAATGATTTTGTTAATTAAAGGTCGACATAATTGTCGATAAAATAATTAGATTTCACCCTTCAACTTTCCATCATATGAGAAATCTCTAATATGATTTAGAATAAGAAAAAAAAGAACTACTTTTTCGTTTTATAGAAGATGAATGCATGAAAAAAATTAATAAATAAAAATTATGGCCTGTATTATTTTGGCGCACCAGGTGCAAATAAATCCAGCGGCAATGTTCTATCTAGGAATTAGAAGACTAGAAAACATTAATTTGATGCAACCATTGGTTGTAAATCTCATTGTGGCTCATATGAAGGGTATCATATATACGAGGATATGTCGTAAATTACCTATTTTGATATCTTCCCGTGCACTATTATCATTACTTTTTTTTTTTTTTTATTTATTTGATACAAAAAAAAAAGGTAAAGTAGGAAAGGAACTCGTTTATTTGATTCATATCATTTCGTTGGTAGACTGTGTGAATATGCTATAATATTGCATATTTAAAAAATTTGAATTCATTTTAACATTTCCAGAAGTGTTATATGCATGAATTAAAATTTCTAGAAAGGATTTATTAGCTGACTTCTATTATTAATACTATTATTTTTGCCATTATTACTTATCATTACTATTACTGATTAATGATTAATAATTGTAAACTGTTAAATACTAATCTTGATATTTACTGGCTATTACTTATTAATTTCGGTAATATTATTTATCATTATTAATTATTATTAATTTTTAAAAATGTAAAACGTGAATTTCGGGAAATAGTTGACAGTTATTACCAAAATATAAATTTAAAATGCTGTGTGAATTTTTGGAATGTCGAATTTAACGAGTGAAAGTTATAGGTTGCTTCCGGAAGCACCGAATAATGTCTTCCGTGATGATGGTGCTCTGTGTGGTTTGCTACCTGGATTAACTAGACGACAGAATGATTTGTGCTTGCGGCACCGTACAGCGATACGTTATATTGTAAAAGGTTTAAAAGCTGCCGTATACGAATGCCGAAGTCAGTTTTATGATCAACGATGGAATTGTTCAGCGAGTCGCAATGGTTTCGCTCTTTCGCATCTTAAAAGTATATTTTAAATGAATTCATGAATTGGAAACAAAATAATACTACTAATAAAATTCAGCCTTGTTGGTTGCATCGAACTATTAAAATTTAACAATCTGTTTTGGTCATCAATAAGTAGTAATTATATTACGCAGTTGTTGCTACCTACTAAATATATGCTTTTGCATAAAAAATTAAATTTATTTATTATTTATTTTTTTTTTTTAGTAGATAACAAAACTTGCTGAGAAGTGAAAACCAAAAGATTTAAGACAAAAATTTATAAAAAAATTTCCAAAAAAAAAAAATATATATGTATAAAATTTTTTTTGGTTGAAATTGCAGATTTCATATTTTGTTTTTTTCATTAAAATTCAAAACACATTTATGGAATTTGTTTAGTTGGAAGCAAAGAATCAGCTTACGTATTTGCTATATCATCCGCAGCAGTAACTCGAGCATTAGCACAAGCATGCGCTCAAGGTGCTATCACAAGTTGCAGTTGTGGCGTACACCCGAAGCGTATCACCAAACAGTTCAGGTGGTCTGGTTGCTCGGATAACGTCAAATATGCGAATAACTTTGGACGTAAATTCATGGATGCAGCTGATTCAGCGCATACTGACGATGCTCGGTTTCTATTATTACTTCTTAATTACATATTAATAATATTTACTTTCTTTTCGGTTTAATTATTATTTTTTACCTTTATTGTTTTTGTTCTTGAATTAAATGTTTTGGTTGAGTTAATTAATTATATTTTATTTGCGAAAATAAGTGATTTCTAACCGCTATATATGCATATGGATATTGCTGTTGTTGCAAATTTATTCTGTGCAATTTTGTTTAGTTATCTAAATGTGCAAAAAAGAATGTGAAACAAATAAGCAAAAATTCGTTTCAGCCTAAATCAAATCGTCGATAACTAACTTAAAATGAACAGTTTTAATAAGAGATGCTTTCGAGAGCTTCCATACTGATCAATTTGATAATAAGATAGTAGATAATTTAAGTTCTCGTTTTTAATTACTATTTTCCTGATATTTTTTGATAATCATAATGTATCCATGATCATGTTGCTTCAATATTTCCTTTCTCTGTAACCAATTTTATAGGAATTTTGTGATTTGCGTTATAATTTGCTCCACATATTTTTAGTTCAATGATGAATCTACACAATAATCGAGTTGGACGAAAAGCTGTCTCAAATAGCGTTCATCGTGAGTGCAAATGTCACGGTGTTAGTGGCTCATGCGTAATGCAAACATGCTGGAAAGTTGTACCAAAATTGGAAGAAGTTGGCCTACTGTTAAGAAAGAAATATTCACATGCGGCCAAGGTTTATTTTACACATTTTACACCGTTCATTACATTATTCTTTTGTTGATTTTTAATCGTTGAATGTTTAGATTGCGTGCTATTTCAAAAAAATTATAACTTTTTAAAGTTCCAATGAACAATTTCAGGTTAGTGTATCACCTGAGGGTAAAGGTTTAATATCACAAATAGAAAGAACAGGAAGTCGTTCCGGAAGATATCTTCACAAATCGGAACAAGCACTAGCTTTAGATAATGAACTTGTCTATTTGGATGATTCACTAGATTATTGTAAAGAAGATAAATTAAACGATATCCGAAGTCCACAGGGTCGAGAATGTTTCGACAAGTGCAATATGTTAATTTTTATGACCTTTGTACTAATAATTTTCTAAATTTAAAGCATGTTTCAGGGTAAAAAAAAAAAACTGTTAGCAGTACTCTTAAATTTCAAAAACACATTTCAACTAAAGTTAGATTTTCAAACTGTGAAATCTTCAAAAATTATTTCCTCAAAAAAAAAAAAAAAAAGAAAATAGATTTTTTGAAATGAAGAAATCTCAGGGAAAAAAAACTAAAATCGTGAGAGTTTATAATTCTTTAATTGTAGACTATGCTGTGGACGAGGTTATACAACAATTCGTGCGGTAGAAGAACAACAATGTCGTTGTAAATTTGTATGGTGCTGTGAAGTGAAATGTGACAAGTGTCATCACACTGTTAGCCATAATTTTTGCAAATAATTGAAATTTCAAATAATTGCAATTTCATTCTGTGAAGTCATTTTCAGTTTTCTGTAAAATCAATAATTAAGTAATTGTTTTGGTCAATTATTGAAATGAATGTTGTTGACAATGCAACACTAAAATGAGTTCCTCTATCATTTAGTTTATTCGAAATTTTAGCAAAAAGATGAATTTATTTTCTTGTAATGAAAAAGAAAAAAGCATAGAACAAACAGAAACTTTGTTTTGTATGTATTAAAATATTTAACTTTTTACTTTTTGTATACCTATTATTATATGTAAACTTATTTTGTTTAATTATCATGCCAATGTTTTCCACGCAAACAGTACTTTACTCAGTTTATAATTTCTCAAGAGATTTTCTTATAGTGAGAAATACAAAAAAGCAAAATTGAAAATTTCGATGACTGACATCTTTGATTTTGAAATTAAATCACGTGCTTTGTTTACTTTTTGAATTTAAATGTTTTCTTTCCTTTTCTATGCCTCCATTATGTTTTCACTGTATAAAATTTGTTTCAAAACCTTCAGAAAGCATGCTGTATTCTCTCCAAAATCCTTCCACAATCATCGATTAAATTATTTCAAATTTAAGCAATAATAGAAAATGATCTTTTTTTGAGGATTACTGAAAATTAATTGAAAATTGAAATCAATGTACTAATTTATTATATTTTTCATTTTTTTTTGCACTATTCGAATTTTGAATGCATTACGTTATATAGGATGAAAGTGCATACAAATATGAGCAGTAAGAATTCTGTAATTCCAGTTTCTTTTACAATTAAAACAAAAAGGAAATGAGAAAATTTATGAACAGCTTTCGTGACTTGTAAACAATTATCATAAATTATTATTTTTGTCATAGTTGGTAATCCATAAATCATCGCATAAAATTGATAGAAAGCGGTGCGAATAAAAAAAAAAAAATGTCCAGCAGTATTAAAAAAGTAAGTTATATTATTAATATTTGTCTTATCTAACTGTACCTCCATATTTCACAATTAATTACAACGAAAAGAAAATTTGATCAATTTAAATTTTAGATAAAAATTTTGCGATGTTTTCCTACTGCACTTCAAACCAACCACCATCTGACAATCACATAATTCAATGTAAAGCTATTGGAATATCGCTTTAAGAATATTCCGCCTCTTTTTTTTTATTTTTTAGTGTATATTTAATAATTTAATTACTTCTAATTAAAATGCTCATAATTTTTAATTAAAAATTATATATATAATTTATTTTATATATATAATTTATATATATATATATATATATATGTGTAAAAAGTAAGTAAACGATGACCCATTTGATTGATACTTCGTAAATCTTCATAGAATCTAAAATTATTCGAGTTAATCAGTACGGTTAGCATTGAAGCGGGTACATTTTAAGAGTGCTCATAAATTTTAAGAAAAGGATAATTGGAAGTAGTAAATTCAATTACGTGTATATATATATATATATGTGTTTGTGTATCGAATGATTATATTTTGAATAAAAGTATAATTTTCGAAATTTAAATGCATAGCTTGGGCTGTCCTGTCCCTATTGTCGTTGCCAGATCGAATGCATTAATTATCGCTTCTTTCAAGCAACAATTTTCTGCCTTGGCCACAAAATTTCCGTCCATATGCTACGCCCTATTTCTGCTTCATCAGATCATCATCATGCCAAAATTTTCTATTTCATTTCACTCATCTACTTTTGTTTCAGTATATTAACTGAAGGGAGACAGCCGTTCTGACCATTTCACTTTACATATGATCTCACTTGATAATTGGAGGCTACCAAAAAAAAAGTGAGAATTGAGAATATTTCTATTATAAATCATATTGTACATTAAAAATATATTTAAAAGATTTTCAATTTAAGAATGAAATGATATCGCAAGATAGCAAGCAACTTGAGTCTATAAGAGAATTTGTGATGAATAGATGGAATGTAAAGATTTCTTGCTTTCAATGATCATTTATTTCATAATTAGTTTATTCCGCATTCAGCAAATTCCAGGCTCACTATACACTATAAACTGATTTTATATATTTCAAATTAATATGCAAATCAAATGCTATTCATTATTTATAAATTATTTCATATTTTTCCTAATAAAACAACTACAAACTATTGCCATTTAATCAGGATATATCTGTCAAGCTATTGAAAACTAAAAATGTTTTAGAGTTGGAATAAAATTCTGAAATCACCAATTTTAGGCATGTAATTTGAATTTATATTACCAGAATCTTAAATATATTTTGGTTTCCGTTTTTCTTTTTTGTTTTAACTTATCTTTTACTATTCTTGACATATTCAAATTACGTTATTTTATAACAAACTTGTAGCATTTAGTAAGGAATATTATAAACAATTTATTATATCAGTTTGTACCAGATAATTTTATAATCAGTAGATACTGTATGTTAATATTCGATTAGTTGTTATTTAGTCAGATAAATAAACTTGCTTATTGATTTGCAACAAAAGAGATGAATAAAAAGTTTATAGCCAAAAAAGTTGGGATGTATATAAGTAAAACATGTGTTCTAAATAAAAGATTGTTATTAGAGGGATCGCAAAGATATGTTCTGATGATTCGTATCGGTATCAAAGAAGGATACCGCTGAAGTGAAAAGTTTTATTGTCCAAATACTGTTCTTTCTGCTAATCTTTGATCTTTCAAGTTTTCTTTTTTTTTTGAAATCAGTAATATTTATTTTAAAATTGTATCTGACTATTTTGTTGCTTATAACAATGGCTGATTTGAGTTGTAAATCAAATAACTGTGATTTTAATAAGTTTTGTTTAATTTCAAATTATTATAATTGATAAAATTGCATTTTATAGTTGGTCAAAAAAAGATGGCTAAATAACTTAGCTAGTTTAAGTTATTAAGTATTGGGAAATTTTTCAAGTTGACACAGCTTTCGATTTTAGCCAAGTTTGGAATAAGGTTACTGTGCTTGGGTGTATTAATTTGATCGGCAGTTTCTAATTTGCAATTATTAAAGCTTACCAGGTTTAAGAAAAGTTTGCTGTTTAAAACTTCTACCTTTTACTTAGGTTGCTGGATTCGAAACTCTAATTTTCAAATGGCGAATGAATTTCGTTTGATAACAGAATAACATTCAATAATAAATTGTGGAATCCAAAGAAATCTAATCTATTGTCACTGCTAATGATAATCTTAGGGAAAAAAACAAACATTCATATCACTACCGAATTTTTATTCATACAACCGTAAGTGATTTTTCTTTTTGAAATTTGGATTTTTTTAGGGAAAAGTCTCAGATCAGATTTCTTCTTGGTTTTTTTTATGCAAGAAAAAAAAAGGTATTCGAGATTCTTGATTCGCTTTTTGAGGATAAAATAGAAGCAGATGAGAGAAGAATTACACAAAAAAATATAAAAATGGAAGCAAAGATGAAACCAAAATGTAGTTAACCAAATATATATTTATAAATATATAATATATATATATATATTTGTTTTTTTTTTTTTTTTCAAAATTCAATAAAATATGACGTGTGCAACCATCAGTGTGTTAATAAGGATGCAAAAAGAAAGCCTTCAATTTGCTGACGAAAGGCCTTGAAGGCGGACATTTTCAGTCCAAAGCAATACTATTTGGCCTAGAGAAAGAGAGATCTTAGGCTTTGTTACTTCGACAATTTCGAGCCATTAGAAATATATTTTAGTAGGGGATTCATCTGATTTGATTGGATTGCTGGGCGAACTTGGCCCGAAGGAAAATACTTGTCGATTTTCCATGGCGAAGAAAAAACAATGGATTGATATGGATAGACAAATAGATAGATGAATGGATGGCAAGATAGACAGATCGATGGATATATAGCCTGAGGATATGTTCCTCCTGTATAGTAAACGGGAATTTTAAGGCATTGAAAAGAGAAAGAAGGCGGTTCAATGGCTCGATTGCCATTCGTTGGATGAGTGACAGTTTGGGCTGGGCCACAAGAACTGATAACATTTGCTGAGGAAATCATTTGGAAACATTTCTTTGCTGTACTTCATTTCTACTAGATTAAGCCAAAAGGAAACTGAATATTTCTCTCAATCGATAGCAAATTATTTTAATCTTCAAAACGACGGCTCAAGTTTTCAAAGAGTTATTTTGCGGTAAACTCTTCTCCTTCTTCATTTTTCTTTTTATTTAAAAAAAAAAAAAAATTTAATTTAAATTATACAGCAAGTATGGTTATATGAGACGAAATAATTAGCACATATGTCATCATTTTTCGTGGTACTTACTATTACTGCTTTGAGATATATAAATATACAGATTTCTGTCTAAGTCGATCGATAAATAAATCCATAAAAGGTAAATCAGGTCACCCATGAATAAGCAAGTAAGAGATGAATGTATAAACAAGGTTAATTAAATTTTTAATAATGGACTGAATAGTGCTGAAATACTATTATTGCAAGTTTTAGTAATTTGAAACTAGCAAGTTTTATCGATAAAGCTATCACTTCTAGATATTGTAATAAAATTTTGTCCGATGAACTGTAATTTATGACTATGATTAAAATTTTACCTCAAAAACTACATTTTATGACAGCTTAGTAAATTGAATATTGAAATATAAACAATTTATCAGCTAAAGTTAAGAAATTTAATTTTTATTGACTTAGTCAGAGATTCAGCACTCATTTTAGTTCAGTGGATGTTCAATGAATTGTTCACAAAGTTTCTATAAAATGTAATACGATTGACTGATTATTAAGGCAAGAACCATGAAGTATAAGCAAGTGATGTCATTTGTCTTCAATCAAACTTTCCACTTATCAGTACAGTTTATTGATTATGATTTTTTCCTGGATGTACTGTTGAAATTAAACAGATTTAAACTTGAATCTTGATTCCAATGAAGTTTTAAAAGAAAGGGGATTGTGCTTCACTACAAGTAACAGATATTTAAAATTCAGTTATTTCACGCAAATTTTTTAATTTATGATTAGAAAAAAAAGAAAAAGTGAGAAATTTTTTTTTTTTTAAATAAATATTTTTCATGTGCTAACATTGTAAAATTTTGGGAATTTTGCAGAATAAAACTGGAATTGATTTTGAGCATAGATAACCCAACAAACCCCACCAAATCGTTTGTTTTGACAGCTGCATATTTTATCAATCCTTCTTTTTTTTTTTTTCATCATATCGATAGTTAATTGAATAATTTGCAATTTTTTTTTTTTTTTTTTTTTAAATAACTGGGCAGAAGAAGGAAGCTAAATGAATGAAATACAATACATTTGCTTGGCATTATTATTGCAAAAAAAAAAAAAAGCTGGACACTAGATAATTTTCACGCATTTTTGTTCATTGCATTTTATAGTTAAAATGTAAACTCATAAATATGGCCTTTAATAAATGCAATTTTTGAATTTTTCAGCTTTATTTTTCACTTTAAAAGAGATATGAATTGGTATAGAGTTTTATACACACAGATATCTATTATTCCCCGTAGTATTAACAAAATATCCAACTTTATTCTATAACAGCTTTCTATTTCATCCCTTATATATATATAATAACCTTTATATATATATATAAAGGTTATATGACCAATTTCTACCGTAATTTTTTCTTTCTTTTTTGTTTAGCAAACCTTAAAATGTCAACAATTGGTGATATAAGTTATATGTATAATATAAAGGAGTTTATTCCAGTAACATTACATAATAAATTATAATATGCGACATTTTAAGAGTTCGAATATCTTTATAGCAAAATGATAAATGATAGCAGTCATTAAGTGATAGCCTTCAATAACTTATTTCATTTTGCTTAGTTTTTGTTTTTTTTTTCCTTTTTTTTAAAAAAAAAAAGAAAAATTTATTTCAAATACTGAAAATACCTTTTCAAATTGTATGGTTGAATTAAAATTTAAATATTTTGATCATTTCTGCTCTGCTAGCTAGAAACTTGTAAAAAAATTTGGCTACTTATAAATAAATGCTCATTATATCAAAAGAAATTCACCTTTTCCGTCTTTTGCTCATTTAACTTATTTCTATGATAACAAATGACTAGTTTTATGGAAATTAAATAAAAGTAATTAATGAAAAAGATTTAAAAATGATAAATGTAATTGATTTTAAATCATTCACCATATAATTCATGTAGTTTGTTAGTAATATACTATCGTGTTCGTTTATCACTTCTGATCACCAAATATGATATCAAAAGAAAAAAAAAAGAGAAAAAGAGAATTTCATCCATTTTTTTCTCTTTTTCCTCTTGAATTTAATTATTCTTTCTTCATCCTTCATCCTTATTTCTCTATTTCTAACTCAAATTTCTCTTTTCTCTTCTTCTTTTCTCTTTTTTTTTTCTTTTAATTTCAATCAAGTAAAGATTGTTAAAAATAAGTAAAATAGACAACAACTCATCCATCGATAAGCTAAAAATTCATTTTAAGCTAATAAACTGAACTGAATCGATCTTTCGTTGGCAACAGAGGCAAGCAATACCGTAGTCAAATATCATTTTTTTTTTCTAATCCTTTTCTTCCCTTTCCTTTTTGTATTTCTTTCTCTCTCTTTTTCCCTCTCTATTGATTTTACTTAATTATTTTAATGAATATTTCAAGTCTTATTTCCACGAAATATTTCAAATATTTCAAAAATTATTCCTTATGATATTTGATGATTGAAAGGTTTCCATTTCTTCAATCGATTAAATTTGTATTCTCAAAAATTGAAAATTTCGTAGTGTGATAATCACCGGGCATATTATCAGGCCATCATCATGTCCGTTTTACAGTCCGGTACTGATAACTTTAACAGATAACACAATGTATGTAATTTCTCCTATCTGTTTATACACATTCTAGAGACGAAAGCAATTTCTTTACTTTTCTCGAGAAATCTTCCTTGTATACTTTCAAATTTTAAAATTTAACTTATTCCGTCAAATTATTATATCATTATTTATTATTATTATATCATTTTATTATTATATTGCATTGTTTTTATTGTTTTATGTGATTTATTATATTATCCCAAATGAAATTAACATGTTATTTCAAACAATTAATCAAAGTGCTAATTAATCCAAGTTTGAGGAAAGAAATGTAACTTGATGTATAGAATAAATTAAGTTTTCAGGTGGGTCAAGTGGAAATGAAAAAGATCCATTAACATCTAATGTAATGTCAATAGCAGACCCGTTGAGCTCCACAAATATATCTGGCACCAGTTCCAAGGAATTAATCGATCTTGAAATTATCGTGCTCAATTGGGCCAAGCAAATTTTTGAAGTTACAAAAACCAAAACAGAAGCCAAGATCAACAAAAAGTATCTCCAGGTATTCTTTTGCAGAATAAGCAGATTTTAATTCTGCTTGATTTTGAATAATTTGTATTTTAAAGAGTAATGCAATTGAAATTTCAACCATTAACTCATTTTACTTTTCAAAATTAACAAAAAAAATTTAAGTTACAATCATTTTTTGTAGCATAAACTATGATGAAACCAATCGCTTAAACGAAGTCCGCTTACTTTTTTTTGAATTTTATATGTGAATGCTTTAATTTTATTTTAGTATTGTTTTAGAAGTAAGTGTTTTGTTCCTTTTTAAAGTATAAAGCCAAATAAAATAACTAATATTTCACACCGATGTTTTTTGTGGTGAAGATATACGGAAAGACTGAAAGTATCCAATCCATATCAAATTTCATTGTAACTAGAAACCTAAAATTTTAATACCTAAAATCATTACGATGTAACACCAGCAGAAAAGCTAAGAATCATATTTCATAAACTGCATATACGTGTAACAATTTATTCTCTTTGTTTTAGCTCATACATTTTAATAAATTTTATTTCTAATAATTTGTGAAATTAAAATTTAATTATTGATTATCACAAGCATTACTAAAATAGTTTAGAATAAATGGCAAATGGATATATATTTCAGTCAGTGTTATCCTTGGAAGCTTTGATTAAATATTCAAATATTAGTCATTTCAATTTGTCTTGTCTGAATTGAAATTGTTTGAAATCAAATATTATAGACGGATGAGTTAGAAAGGCAAGAGAGACAACTATGCATATATGTAGAAGATATAAATACATCAATCAACTATCTAAATAATTTCATTCTTCGTAACATCTAGTTTTTGACTTCTGTCCAAGGCTTCTGATTATATGACTTCTGTTCTATACTTTTGGTCTAGTAGCTTCTATTTTTTGCCTTACAGTATTTTACTAAAAAATAAATTTAGATAGGTAAGTTTACAGTAAATATTGATGAGATGGGATGAAATAACACTGTAATTAAACATGGCATCCAATTGATTGTGATGCAGACAAGTTTTTCACCAACTTGTCATCAACTAATGACAACTACACATTCATTGCAAATCATTATTATAGATTTCATGGCTCACTTCGTACATTAAATTGTCGTCTTTATTAGCGAACCAAATAAGCATTATTCCACTTTATTGTTAATGTGGCACAACTAGCTCCAATTACAATTGAGCTTTAGAGCTTAACAGAGAAAGAGAGAGATCCCTTAATTAGCACCAGAACAAAGATTATCACATTCTAACTAGACTATGTGCCTTACAAGATTAGCTGCTACAACTGAAGTCAAAAGAAAAAGAGAAAAAGGAAGCGAAAACTTGACGGGATAAAAATATGACGGAGATGAGAGGGGAAAAAAAAGTATCGGAAATTCATTTCAAAAAAGTAGTTCGATTTATTTCTTGGTTAAGGAAGTATTTTGTTAAGTTATCATTATTTCTTGCTGCAAATTTTTTTCCCCTAGGCTGAAATTTGTCAAGTAGACTTTTTCAAGTTCTTGATATTTGTATAGCTCTGAAGAAGAACATTGTAATATTTATCGCTAAGCTTTTTTAATGATATATTTTAAGTAATTTGAAATTATTTTGATTTGTCAAGTTTGTAACATTCTTTCGCGTTGATGACATTTTCGTAACTGGAAAAAAATATACTGTTTCTCAATGTTTGATAATGATGCTATCACTAATGGTTTTATAATTTCAACAATCATAACGACTTACTTATTTTTGCAGTGGGAGTGAAAAGAAATATAAGGAAAAAAATTTATGAGTGAACCTATTTTTTACGTATAGTCGGCTCTGATAACCATTCCATGATGTGAAAATTTAAAATGCAATTTGAACAGTCTTTTTAATAAAAAAATTGGCAAAATTTCGAATAATAATAAAGCTCATTAGGGACAACTGATAGACAGTTCGCTGTAGGAAAGTTATAAAGACTGAATATAAGAAGTTCACGGAATGAAACAACAATCAAGACAATGCTATTAAAGAAATGTCGGGATTGAACATGGAATTAAAAACATCTTCATATTTTGTTCAAAAATCTAAATTACAAGTGAATGAAGTTACATAAATTGTTGGTTGAGTAGTTTATTTTACAAACAGCTCATTTCCTTCGGATAACTGGAATCCTGTTTGGAAGTAGAAATAGTAGCTGGTTAACTCATTTTCATACGAATACAGTATGAGTCATTTTAAATGATAATGAAAATGAATTAAATTAAAAGAAAAATTACATGTAAATATTTCTTTTTTTTAGCTAAACAACAAAAATAATGCAATAATTTAAAAAAATAAAAATTTTCCTTTTTTTTTCTCGCAAAATAAAATTACAGTATAATATCAATTGGTCTCATTTGTTCAATGAATCACTGGAACCAACTTATTCGATAGCTGGTGTAAATGTTAGAAACGTTCGGCAATCAAAAGATGAACAAAGTTTATTCAAATCAACATTTACAAATACAACTGAACGAGAGCAAGAATATTCGTTTAAGGCAGAACGTTCAACACGCAGTGCTGCAACGGTAATTGTTGGTAAGTTTTTAAACTTCTTTATGGATCAACATGATCAACGTTTGCTGAGGAATGACGGATTGACAATAATCAAAATTAAAAAATTAGCGACAATTATCTTAAAACAGTTTCAAATTTTTTAACAATTCGAAAATAAATATAGAAAAATGATGATGAAAGATGTATGCATTACGCATAAATAAATGTAAATTCCTAAATCCATACGTGATTTTCATTACAGTAAAATCAAATTTTAAGTTTCAAACTTTAAAACTACTTTTTTCACAACTACCTTGTCAATAAATGGCACATTTTAATATATCATGATTAATTTTGAAAAGCAAAAAAGAACAATTTCTTTACAAATTTACAATTTAACCAGTAAAAATCAACTTTTCTTCTTTTTACAGAGAAAGGAGTTTGTCGTGGTGTTGAAATGGCATTAAAATTGAAAACTCCTGGCGAAATAGTAGAAGCCAATGCTGGTTTTCGCAGTGAATTATCAGTGCTAAATATTGGTGAGAATACAATTGAAGAAGAACTTATCTGGGGTGTTGATAGTACAGTTCGAGTGCCACCACTTTGTGAAACTGTTGCTGAATTGATCATTTTGGAAGATCATCAAACTAGGCTTGTTTTATCTTCTTTTCGACATTCTTTAATTACACTTAAATTGCTTACAACTTTTTTACCCAACTTTTCAAAGTTGGACTTGTCTAATGCATTATCAATGTTTATTTTATGTAGAAGACGAATGAATATGTACATTTTTATGCTCCAAGTTGTATGATATATAGCGATGAAACGCAGTTATAATAATATTTCCACTAACAATGTGATTGACTGATTGGTTCTGATGATTTTACTTACTTATCTTACCACTAACATAAATCAAATTTAAAAGAAAGGGAACATGACACAGTAGGGTTCACCATTTCCATAAAGTCAAACTGATTGGTAGTTTAAGTCTGTTGATTAAAGTATTAAATAAAAAAAAATATGCTCTCTATTCAAGCTTCATTCATCTTAATCCATAGGCCTCTATGACTTCAAATCAGCACATAATAAGGAATTGAGTGACAGGAATTTTCTTCCCGAATAATAGTAATGGATAAAAAGATCATTTTATTTCAAAAGAAAACGAACCTTAACTCTACGTCATTTGCAGGAAATTTTCTATCGAAAGCCACATGTCAGGCCGAATTATCGTTACAGTGACAAATATTAGAGATAATAACAGTTTGGTAACAATAATTGAAGGTAAAATTGCTGATATCATACGTAGTATAGCAAATTATTCCGCGATGGGTTTCACGATACAAAATGATGTAAGTTACTTTACCATTTCATAATTCACCTATTTTGGAT
This sequence comes from Setaria digitata, assembly GCA_003640385.1. Lineage (NCBI taxonomy): Eukaryota > Metazoa > Nematoda > Chromadorea > Rhabditida > Setariidae > Setaria > Setaria digitata. The sequence continues at coordinate 153,946 of RCAB01000063.1, read as the reverse complement.
TTAATTTTAAATCCTATTAGAACAGTCATTGCTTGGACATCGAGATTTTGTTATAAAAGTTCGAATATTTATCAAAAAATTTTCACAGTCTAACATTATCCGTTTGTTATCACGATCTCTTTCCTATTATTGGGACAATTATCGTGAGAGCTTTACGTCTTCCTAATAGGCTTAGACACTGACTACTTCATTACTCATTCATCATCGCTGATTGTGCATTGTTTGAGCTCATTAGCAATTCAGCTCCCTTCAAGTACCATCAATCACTTCTTCCGTTTTAGATTTTATTCTAAATCATGAATCCTAAAGTGTAAAACGATCATCTATTATCCAAATAAGGTTGAAATTTTTACCAGAAATTTCACTTTTCTGGGCACAAAAAAAAGATTCAACACTAATTCAATAGTAATAACATCTATTGATACTTCCAACCTCAAAGCTCAAAACTATAAACTTAATTTGTAAATTATTGAAAATCGCATGCTACTCACTATTCAGACATTCCCATAAAAGTTATTACGAATTACAGGTTGTTTCGTATATGACACAAGGGATGTGCAAATTTAAATACGGTGTAGAACAAAAGGTTAAAATAACAGAACATCCCGTCCGGAAATACTGATCCCATCTTCGCGTCCCCGTAACTAACATACCAGCGGATCTTTTTTTTTATCAAACTTACGCTTGCACCATGTTCTCCTTCCTGTTATTTTGCAATTAGTCATAAAATGTTAAAGTAAATTATAAAACTGAAGCTACGATTCGAGTTTCTCGAAACGCTTTCACAATTGATAACATGCGAACCGGATCTAAATTAGCTTCGTTAAGTTTACTTTAAATCCAAAAACCCTATTGCAACCCTAATAACTTAAATTTGGCGAAATTTATTCCAACTATAACTCTTTTGGCAATTGTGCACTTGAAATGAGCGTGCATAGCATATTCCAGGTATAGAATATGATAAAATAACTCTTGATCATATTAATAAATCTTTTAGAAAGATAATTTTGACCAGTAAACAACCCACCACAACAATACTACACTAAAGTAAATAGTAATTCAAAACGAGAATTGTATCTCTATTTATATAAGCAGCTAAACAAGTAAGATTTTACACAAAATATACATCAAACTAAAATCATTAGACTAAATTCAGCAATATGCATTTGACTGCTTACTGACATAGAGAGAGTGAAATTTGAATAATGCTATTGCTAGCGTTCTTATCAAACCCTTAATACACTTCTGACCTCTTGGAATGACCCCTTTTTTTCTATATCAATCAGCATCATACACATCATATTATCATCCTATCCTTTTTTCCATGACTTTGGTTTGGTAAATGATAATGTGAAGGACCAAAAAATATACCAAAGAAATATTTTAATACAGGAAAAAAACACTTTGTAAATGAATGAATAACTGGGAATAATACGGTTATGGATATATAAAGATATCCATAATGTAACCAATTAAAGAATCGTATTTTTCACTACAGTTATGGAAGAATTTTTTAAACGCAAAGATAAAATTCTGTAATTACAGGATTAAGCATACATTCTCATAAAAGAAAAGAAAAAAAGCGGCACGTAAATAAAACTTACAAAAGAACAAGAGATAACGGAGATAGTAGTAATGCTAATCTCCTTTTTTTAAAGCACTTGACATATTTCTGAGATACATTTAATTGTGAGAGAAAAGAGGGTTTTTTTTTTGTTTTTTAGATGAAAGAATAATTAAGTTACTCAAGACGAGGAAAAGGTCATACACACGAATACAGACACATGTACGCGTAGGACACGTACGTATAGAGCTAGAGAAAAATTAAATGCAATAAAGTAAGCTGGAGAAAAAGTGGCAAGAACTCAATATAAACATGAGATATAAAAAAAGAAAAATTTAATCAACAAAATTGCTCTATTAGAATGAAACAGCAAATGGTGAGCCTGGTACATTAGTTTCTCCATACTTAATAAAAATGAAACCTTTGACCCTTTCTTGAATTCGATACGTAACCGCATATCGACCACTGCCAAGATGTCGTACTGTAACCTCTTCACATGGTCCCTTCGATGTAAGTACACCAACGAATAGAAGATTTTCACCTTAATCAACAATATGTAATTAAAGAGTTATTTCTTATTACAAAAATGTGCCGTAGTAACCATAATTTCACATATTAAATGGGAATTCATAAGTCTTGTTCCCTTAGTTTCACTGCTGCTCCTTCCACTAACTTTTAAGAGAAAAAGGAAGGAGACCAGACTTACATATTTTAAAGGGATGTCATTAAAATAAACAGAACCAAACCTGCAAGACCAGTGTCGATATTGAAAGCAGCCGGTCGACCTGGGAAAAATTTATTCAAACCTCCACCTTTTACTGTAACCTTGCTTGCATCTCCTTTCAAAACAGGAACCTGCGCCACTGTTCCCTTACTTGTCTTTGCCAATGCATCAATCTGAAATTTGACATTTCTGAACATTCAACTAATCAAGTCCGATCAAATTGAAAAACAAGCCTCTAAATAATCCGCCACCTTGCTCCTTCTATTTCTATTTTGCACTTCTAGCAAGATTACAAAAAATCCCAGAAATATCAATTTGGAAAGCTAGAAAAAACAAAAACAAATAAAGTATGATCACGAATAACCTTGATAAGCGAAGTGTCTGGTTCACCACCACCACCAAGTTCCTTACCAGCCATAATTATCTTGAACGGTGAACCAGGAATATGAACACCTAAAACAAGACATGAATCTGATAATTACTAGTCATAACACCACCTTTCGTACTTTTTTTTTTGACCGTATCTCTAATTTACAACACAGTAAAAGCATAATCTCTCTATGTTAACATACCCGCATATTTGATATCCACATAATACACGCCAGGTGCTAGTGCCATGTATCGTACCTTATAACCTAGATCCAGCTGCAAGTCATATACTTATGTATAGGAAATATATTGAGGAGCAAATAGAAAGAAAATTGATGTGACTGACTATTTTAATGGAGTTTATGCTCAAATGTATGCCGAACACTATCTGTGCAAGGGATTCTGATGAAAATGTAACACTGAACCATTTAGTGTTACTTTTATATCACAGATAATGATGATTATTAGACTGATTCACAAAACAAACGACGCACTGGTAGATAATAGGGAAACATGAGACCTCATATGCGTCCAAAGTGACCTTCGATGGTCCATCAACTTGAATCTGTAGAAGTCCGGTTCCAGCATTACAAGTATTAATAATGAATTCGCATTTCTGACCGGTCTGTCCACCGTGGATACCATCACCACTTACTGTTATTGCTGTTGGATCACTGTCCTCATTTGTACCGACACGCAAACGGAATGGCGAATCACGCATTGGTGCACCATCAAGCGTTACATCGACATAATAGTTCCCTGTCTATAAAAAAGGAAATTTTTATAAGAATAATTAACTTTCTCAAGTAATATTAAAAGTTCCAGAATCACAGGTTCTAAATTGCAAAGGAAAAAAAAAAAAAAAAAAACTACCTCTGTAGGAATGAACCGCAAAGCGTACGATTCGCCTTCGTCAATTGGAACAATATCGATAGTTTCAATTTTATTAGTCGGTGTGTGCACTTTTGCTTCGAGATGACCCACTGCATGATGTGTAAGCACAGTGAAGGTGCATGCCTTACCAGGTAATCCAGAATCTGGGAACGATGCTAACTCGAGTCTGCGAGCTTCTCCTGTTGCAGGTGCGATGAATACCTAATATAAAAAGAAAATGAAAAAAACTCTCGAGAAACAGTTAATGAAATAGAACATATATGAAATAGGTGAACAGATGAAAATAGCGTTAGAATATTTAATGCTCTAAGAACCGTGGAATTATTTACTTTGAATGGTGAATCTGTTATGTGTTCGCTATTAAATTTAACTCCTATCAGATATTCTCCCGGTTTGCTGACTTTGTAATCAAAATGGCAATTTCCATCCTGAAAAAATCACTTTACTAATATCTAACACCTATTTTATCAGTTTATTTTTTTTATCCCGTTCATCTTTCAAACCTTTATTTATTTATTTTTTTCGCATCGACACAACGGTGAAATTAACTGCATAAAATTCCGCTAGAAACCAGTATTCTTCCTACCAAGGAGAAAAAATGACTGCTGAAAAAGTAAGGATTATAAGAAAGCTAATTAGCGCTAGTAAAAGACTTGCTCCAGTCAAAACTCTTCGTGACAAATCAAAAAAAATAAAAAATATAAATACATAATGGAAGAAAAAAATCTGGAACAGGATAAGATTTAAATGTATATAATGTTCACCTTGTGGTCATGAAACTGCAATTCGGCTTCTGATGGTCCTTCTATTATAACTTCAAGTTCACCTCGTCCAGCCTCTCTGGTATAAAGATTAAACGACTGCTTCACATTTGTTTCTCCTCGCAGTAATCCAACCCCCACCGCACGAACTTTGTGTGCACCCATTTCTGTCATATGACCAACAGTAAACTGGAACGGGCTTCCTGCAAGTAAACTTATTTTCTTGCATCACCACATTTCCAAGGAACTGAAATTCAAAAGTTCAATACCAAAAGAATATAACAGCGTACCTAAAATATGCTGTCCTTTATTAAAGACAGAAATCGCATGTGACCCATCCATCTCAGGCTTGAAATGAACCTGATAAAGATTGCTACCAATGTCACGCACTTCAATGTCAAAGCTCTTTCCTTTGGGATCCATAACTTTTGCCGTTGTTTCCATTGGAGATGTATTTTCCATTTGGAAATATAACACAGCATCATGATTTGGAAGAACCATTGGTGCCTTAAAAGTGATTATTCTCATCAAAAAATATCAATCTGCTAATTTAGCATATCGAATCTTCATCATTAAAACTCAAACAATTTACCTGATTCACCTCCTTAGTGGCACTTCTCTTCACAGATCCCAATCCCTTCCCAGTACAGTTAACTGTGAACGGACTATCTGCAAACAAAAAAATTTATCAATTCCATAGAAAGGAAATTTTTTCCTAAAAAAAAAAAAAGTAACTGTAATTTTACCAACCTTTTACATGTACATCAGCAAATTTAACTGACAATATGTAAATTCCCGGTTCTGTTGGTTTGTAAGCGATATTAATCAGGCCTTCTTTTGCCTCAGTGCATTTCAATTCTGCTTTCGACGGTCCCTCAACAGATACAGACAAACCTCCATAACAAAAAAAAAAAAAAAAAAAAAAAAAAAAAAAAAAAAAAAAAAAAAAAAACTACATTTTTGGCAAGAAATCAATTCAATCCATGAAGCTAAAAAATATTTGTAATAACCTGCATTACGAGTATCCACTTTTACATCATTAAACTTCTGACATATGGCACTTGCTTTTCCGGCACCACTAACAATAACTTTAGAAGCATCACCAACCTAAAATAAGTTAGATGGCAATTAAAGTTAACAAAAAGTACTTTTAAGTAATAAGAAATAAACTTACTTGACTTCTGTCAACTTTAACTCGAAAAGGTGACTTTGGTATAACTTGACCATTCTTTTTCACAGTGACTAAATGTTCACCCTCTTCACGTGGGGTAAATGAAACACCTGAAACAGTTACGCATGGAAGGGAAGTGTTTCTCATTTAAATTGATTTATAATTTTGTTACAACTGAAAAACATTTGCGAAAAATAACTACTGGATAAATAATACCAATGTTAGCAGAGTCTATCTGACGGATGAAACATGGCTCTTCGATACCACTTGGACTTTTTATTGAAGCTGACAATCCTTTCAGTTCTGTGCTGGCAACATTCAGTGAGACCTATTGTTCATAATAAATTCGCAGTAATAAATTGAGATAAAAAAGAAAAAAAAAACATTCTGGAGATGACACCATGACGACCACAAATAGTGATGTAATGTTAATTATATATATAAGCCTCCTGCTTTAGGCTAAAGAAATTTTCACGTGCAACAATGATTAAGAAAAAACTGAACCTGGTTTTAGTTCAAATGAGGAAAAACACAAATAATGAGAGCGGCAAAAAGCAGTCATCTGAAAGAAACCTCCGATGTTGATCCAACCGATAAGTGGGCGCGCTTTTGACCTTCACCAGCCACGACGACAACAAACGGTGAACCCTTCACAGGATTTCCAGAAAGTTTAACGTGCACTTTGTATTCACCGGGAACAGGGGGTACCCACGCTACAGAACATGTCCCATCCTACAAGAAAAAATGAGTAGTAATAATTTTGAAAAAACCTTCTAAAGGCAGTTCAGTGCAAATAATTTTAGCTCCATTCATGTATGCTTAAATTCAAAAGTTACCTTGTTATCATGACACTTGATTGTTGCCTTTGCAGTCCCTTCAACTGCAACTGCCAATTCTTTGGCTGGTGAGCCTTTGGCACAAACTGTGAATGGTGCCGGCTCACCAACTACTGCATGCGTTAAGCCTGGACCATATACTGTCACATAACCATCAGCTGCATTACTGACGTAGAACGAAATTGGACTTCCAGACATGTTAACTCCATCATGTTGCACTGATAGGAGATGATTGCCGCACTCTCTCGGTCGATATGTTACTGTCACACTACCATCGGTATTGTCCTTTAATAATAAAAAGCGATAAAACTTATCCAAGATGTCGATACTTCCTAGTTCCCCGAAATAACTTCATTACACTGGTGAAGGTTTCAAAAGTTATACGCTGTAGCACCTACCAAACATTTATCTATTACTTAAGATAATTTTCAGGTGGAATCGAATTAATGTGAATTAATACTGAACTTTCAGAACTAACCTTAATATGCGCAACATCACTTTTACCAGATGGCATTCTAACTGACGCACTTAGTTTTTCAAAATGATAATTTGAAGTAACTGAGAAACGAAAAGTGCGCGGTACCAGATATTCCTCAACGTTATAAGAGCACTCCTCAAAATCTGCTTCACGTCTTAGTAATGTTACTTCAGGTTCATCTACAGCAGGTGGTCCACACTGAAAAACACACGATTATAAGAGGGAGAATTTTAATTTGTTATATGTAGAAAAGAGGCAAATGAAAAACAAGAGAAAAATCGATGATTAAAATAGCTAGATGATTTCCTTTACAACGTAAAACTTTAAATAACAACATTAAATAACAACAACTGCTATTAAATAACAGTTGCTCGTTAATACAGCATACTCATTTCCAAATATTTCCGAAATATCGACATGGTTAGCTTATAATTACTTAGAAGTATTTACCTCATTAAGAAAAAACAATCCGAGAAAGACTAAATTTTAGAATAAGATTCATTTGTTTGCGTGAGTATCTAAATTGAAGTTGAAAATTGAGAACTTAAGATACAGTAACTATTTTAAACAAGTCTTATGGAAAGCTATTTAAGAAATTTAACAGCATTAACAATATAAAGAAGCACACTGAGATGACATCTTAGGCAAAAGTTGATTAAAATTTGTAGCAGTCCACAATTACTTGAATATAATTTTCGAAAAAAAAGATAGATGTTACAGAATGAAATGTTTAAATATCACAAATATTTTAATTTATGAGCCAAACAGTTAAAAGCCTTAATAAAACTTCTGATAGTTCACAAAAGAATACTTCCAAGAAAAGTCACAACAAAAATTTAAATAAAATCCAACAAATGCTTAGATCTAGCACTCAGCGACTTGTCATTCATCAATGATTGAATTACTACATATCAGAGCTTCACAAAAATGCACACAACATACGGAAAGAATGTGAAATGATGAGTACAATCATATTTCAAGATAAATTTAGCAACGACGAAATTATTCGTAAACAAACAGTTAAATGCTGAAATGTGATCATATGTCTTCGAGAAATTTGACAGATGTAAAAGAGAGAGAGCGAATTCACAGGAGATTTTCTATCAGTAAGAATTGAGTGAAACTAAGAGTGATGCGTTGTATTCTAGAAATGCTGTAAAAACTTCATTCGTTCCCTTGTCTTCCACAACCTTTATTTTTCTCTCTATGGATATTTCCTTTGCTTATTTCCTGAGGAAAATTCATTTTATTAATTTCACAAGAAAATTTGTCCTACTATTTTAATACCAGAAACAGAAACGACAGAATGTTAGCTCAAGACGACTGTATAAGAATAACCAACTTGAAATATAAGTTCTTTACTGGATTTGATGTTAAAATTTTTAATTAAGTTCCTACCAGCAGATTCCCATTAAGTTTCTAAGCAAAATTATAAAATGATTACTATAGTCCCGTGGGATGACTGGATTATTCCCACTTTTATAGAACATCTTGACAGAAATGCTACTTCTTTAACTGAACGAACAGTTCTTGATGGAAGTGTTACTTTCCTCTTTCTTTTTGTTTTTGAAGCTAAATTTTAGACTTCACATAGCTGATCTCAACAAAATTATTTGAGGACGGTGTAATGTTGCTATTATCAAATTAAACAAGAACAAATAAAAGTAAGAAATAGAAATCAATTATTCCATAATATCATACGTAATCATAAAAATTAAAAAGTAATGAAGGGAATGACCAACTTACTCCATTTTCTTTAAAATATAAAACATTTAAAAGATAGCTGTTAGTAACTTTAATCACTTAAGCAATGAAATAAAGGCTAATCGGTTTTACGCGACATTTAACTTTTACAGCAACTCAGCGCTGTATAATTCACCTACTCTAGAACTTCAACATCCCCAAAATTTTAGTTTGGAAGTATAGAATGTAGCGAAAAATATCTCCATAAATCATTAAAGAAAAACCAGCTGTTCCACTAGGCTAAAGTAACGTTTTCAGTTCATACAGGATGATATGTACTGCTTCTTTCAGGTAAACAATTCTCTGTGGATATGAAAATGTGTACAGCAATGAAAGTAACTATTTATCAGACTTTTGAAAAATGAAGATTTCTATCCTCTTCTTTTAAACTGTAAGTTGCTTCACTTCTGGATACAGTAAAACAACTTTACAGTATACAGAAAAACTAATTACGCAATTTATGATTTTTCTTTTCCTCGTACAGATAAAGCAGAATTGTTTACCTCAAAATTGAATGCTCCATTAGGTATATCAATACCGCCATACATCAGTGCAATTCGATGTGGCCCTTCATGATGCGGTGTAAATGTTACTAAATAATAACCATCATTCTGTTCCTCAACTTTCACCTCTAAATCATCTCTATCAGATACAATATTTAATGCACCCTCTCCTCCACCATTCGCATTAACTCTGAATGTCTTCGGTTCACCAATAGTCCAAAATTTATCGAGTGGTTTTACTGAAATTAGATTAGATGTATGGAAAATGAAATTTTCTCTAAATTTTTGAGAAAAACTTTGAAGTGTAAGGTGTCTACAGTCTAAAAAAAATTTACGTTCTATATAGCATCTATTCGCCCAACCCACGGGAACAGCAGTGAATTCATACGGCTTCGAATGCAATGGTTTCCCATTGCCATATACGATAATAATATATGAACCAGCCATATCAGGAACAAATTCCAGCAGGTAAATCCCTTTATCAGTTGTTTCGGTAAGTGACGATTTTCGAAACTTATCATCTGGACCCTAAAATATATTCAAACTAAAACATTACATTTCCCTCAATATCTGCTTTTTCCCAACAAGCAAATAACACACTTTTATTTCAGCTCTCAATTTACCAGCTTTCCCAGCTCTTGTTGCATCAATCAAGATACTATATCGAAGAGATGCCTGCACATGAGATGGTAGAACGCCGGAACGATTTTTCAGCACTATCAATTCCGACTCCTCCTCTTCAATGACGAAATCCAATGGCCTGTAAAGATACTGAAATTACGCACTGTTATATGAAAAAAAAAAAAAAAAAAAAAAAAAATCTAGAAAAGACAGTTCAACGATAAAACAACATGCTCAATAAAAAAAGATCAAAGAAAAAACTATGAGTAATACGGAGAGATTAATTATATTACCTTCCATGGAGAAGCTGACCACCATAAATAATTTCTAACGGTAATATTTCGCCTGCTTTGGCTCTCGGTGTGAATGTTACTCGATAAATCCGAGGTTTAATTTCTTCAATAAATGGCTGCTGGAAACCAATGGGAAGCCGTGCGCTGATAGGCTCTAAAGCCGTCCGCGTAGCGTCGATTGAGAATGATGCAGGTACACCAGCACGCACATGTCCATTCTTGTATCCAGTTATTAAGATTTTTGAAGGGTCATATTCATAATCGACCAATACCGTAAACGGTGAACCTATGATGCTCGGGAGATTGTTTCGAAATATGATTAAACGGAATCCACTGCTAATAGCAGAAAAAGTGTAAGCCGAAGAACAAAAATTTAAAAGGAAGCAAAATGTAAAATATACCTGGAATTTGTACCTCATCATCACCAAAATAAATACTGATTTCATAGAGACCAGGAGTTTGCGGAACATATTCCACGGTACATAAACCATCGGAATGATCGATAACGTTCGTTTTTGATTCTGATGGTCCCTTGATAGCCAATTTCATTCTACCCCCTCCTGCATCCTAAACTTTACAACACAATAGAATGCTGCTGATTTTAGTTTTCTCCTTAACTAAATTACAACTTCAGACAAGGAAAATTTCTTATGGATGAGAATTTAAAAGCTCGAATGTTGACCTTCATGTCGACTTGAAACTTTGCCGGTACACCAACGACAGCACGTTTAAGTCCGTCACCAGTTACTCGGCACTTTGCTGCATCCTGGTTACGCTTAACGATGATCTGCGATTCACAGACCAATTTCTCGTCATAAAAAACAGAGAACTTCGTTTCACCCACGTTTTTGGCTGTCCAAGAACCTGGAAAGAATATTAGAGACTAATACATGCTGAAAAAGAAACAGAGCTAAACAGAGGTAGAGAGATCTAAACAAAATACAACCTTTGTGGATGGCGGAATTATGATCATGTTCAAGAGGAATCATGTATTTTAATCCGCTAGCTTCCTCCACAATAACTTCTAAGCCATTTTTCATGGGTGTCAAATTACCAGTATTAATATTAATACTCTCTCGGTGTCCAATTTTAACAACCCCTAAAAAAATGAGATCCTTACAAAAATTAGAAAAAAAGGGTTTTTAGAAGAGAAATTAAAGCAAATCAATATACGAAAAAATAGAGGTTTGATTTTCAACCATTATCTAGGCCATCTACCACGATCGCTGAAGTATCAACTGGTTTAACATTGATATTCATTTTCATTAATTCCATATCACCATAATACAATACCAACTGAAAAACAAAACAAAAATACTTAAAGTTTTTTGCTCAAAACAATAATGGTTTATATTCAAGTATATGTACAGCAAGTATTACCTCATATAGACCAGCTTCCGAAGCAATGTAATTCGCTGTAAGTGTTTCATTTCCATTATCAATCAGCGAAATATTGACAGGTGTACCGTCTTGACCATGCATTTGTAAACGAATTTTTCCGACATCACCACTATTTTGGGGATCAATAATAAAGCTTACGGGTTGATTCGCATGAACACCAGATCCAAGACCAGTACCATATATTCGGATTTTGCTTGCATCAATCATTTTCCGGACCAACACCTATAGAGCATAGCTTATTAAATTAGTTGTAGTTACTAGATATTTAGAAGATATAAAAATATACCTTTGATAAAACACTTATCATTCTAAGCCATTTGATATAAAATAAAAGAGGCCAACTGAAAACAAACCACAAACGGTGATCCTGGAATTGCAACACCGCCAACTGATAGCAAGAAATAGTATCGACCGAGTGTTTTTGGAGTAAAACGGCATTCATACTGTCCAGGTTTAATTTCCATTACTTGTACTGGCACTTCCTCGTATTTCTCATCCAAAGCTCTAACTAACGGCTTAAGACGTACTAAAAAAATTATTGATTGGAAATACAACATATTGGTGGAAGTATTCCATCATAAAATAGGTTCCAGTGTATTCAAACACATTATCATTAATTGCCTCGTCCAAAAAGAATTCATTATGTAAAATGTATTACTTCAGCTGACTCACTAGTCACTAGTATCATCAGTAAAATCAGAATCAATTTTACGGTGGGAAGTAAGATATGATCGCATTTTCGCATCACTGACAGGAAAAATGTTATTTTATCTAAACATAGAAATTTCAAGATTCCAATTAGAATACCTTAGTATAAATTGTACAGGCAGTAAAAGAAATGCTGAGGCAAATATCGTATAATCCCGTGTGTAGGGTAGGGAATGAAATGAAAACTAGGTTGTCATTTTTCAGAAATGTAAATGTAGAAAATACCTTTTGTGTCGGGCATTTCAATCCAGAATGTAAAATCCTCGCCTTGCACACCACTAAAGTCAGGTTTGATACCACATAACCGCATATCAGCAACTTTTAGATTATTATTAGCTGGTTGCACTTGGACAATGAATGGTGAACCTTTGACATGCTCACCAGCAACACAAACCTTTACCGTGTAAATACCGGGTACTGTTGGCTAAAAATTTAAACAAATTAAAAAATTTCAATAAATAGCTTTTTCACTAAAACCAAACTGCATATTTAAGATGTTAGCGAAGGAAACGGCTTACATGAACAAACTCGAAAACTAACAGTAAATCGAGCAATTGCAGACCCATTTTTATTGTCTACCAATTCTATATCAGGTTTTTGGGAATCGTTTTTTGGAGCCAGTGTTCTTCCACTAACGGTAACGTCTGTAATAAATGTAAAAAACATTCTGTCAACCAAAGAACTAGTGCAGCTTTGGTTCAAAAAAAGCCAAGCGAAACATCCTACAAATTCATCAGGGAAACCTACCGATCTGTTCACAACGACCACCATTTGTTTCAATAAGGAAAATGCTTGGTAAATTTGCAACACCACTTTCCAAACCAGGCCCAAATGCGCGTACTTTTGAGTTGCTTATTGGTGATACCATCACCTTAAAAAAAAATGAAATCTCAAATAATTCAAAAATTCTTCGAAGTAAAATCACTGCAGAAAATTCTGAATAGAATTAACACAAGGTCAGCTAATTTCTTGTTATGGAATAAATGGGAAAATGACGGAAGTGGCAAAATTTATTTGACGGCTTGAAATAACCAATGGCGATCATTGATACCATATATAATAGGGATACCACTAGGACATAACACGATAAAACCTTAAACACTATCTGTATAATGCAACTCAATTGGGATAGTAGCACACTTTGCATCCGCAGCGCAGCATATTTTGTGCAATTATTATACTGCATCCCATAAAATTGCTTTTTCCATAATTACTTTGATAGATTCACATTGAACAAAATCTGTATGAATAGATTATTCATATAAATCGACACATCTTCAAAAATATTTGAACTAAAAATGAATTAACCTTATACGGGCTTTTACCAATATGCTTTTCACCCAACAATACACCAACTTCATAAGTCCCAACTTCATGTGGTCGATATTTGAAAATTTTCAAGTGCAAATTTCCATCTACTGTTTCACTCACTGTTATTTCGTTCCCAGCTATAAATTCATTTATATTTTATACCGCTATTAGCTTCATTAATTGAATGATGATAGCGTCTGGTTCCGGGCAATTATCGTTATTTTTTTTAATCAGTGTATTAAACGGTAATTGCTTTCGGAAAAAACTTTTCGCTTGGAAATACTTTTCCTACTTTATTCATCCAATATTTTGTTCCCCACCCACCGCACGCCCTTTAATAGCCCAACCCACACTACCAATTACTTCTCTGACCTATAAACTGCTTTGGACAAGTAATCCACACCCAACTACTTTCTTCCTGTTCTTCCGCTATTTTCGGTCTAAACGTCTTCCGTAATCCTTCACTTAACAAGGTTTGTTTGAGCCGGAACAACCTTTATGACTCCCATATTGACTTCTTACCTATCTACCATCAAAACTACCAATTATGTGGTACTCACATGGTCCAATAACTCGCATGTATGGAGGTTCTGAGAGACTGTCGCTGTAATCTGCATAGACAATTACCTCTTCACCACTCTGAATACCCTTTGGTTCGAGACCTCTGCCCCAAATATTAGTCTGGGCTGAAAAAACCAGTGTCGCTTTGGAAAGAGAGAAACACCCTGATATTACCTTTTACTTTATATGTTTCTATTTTAGCCATCTACAATTAAAAGAATTAATTATTTTCAAAAACTAAAACCAAGAATATAGAAGTATTTCTATTCAAGCATCCTTCATGTGGAATTTATGGCAGAGTTCAATTTTAATAGTAACAAAGGGTAGATATTTGAAAGCATAAGCTGAAAAAAAAAAAGAAAAAAACGACAATTAAATACTAATTACCTTGGGAAACTACTGTGACAGAAAACGGACTACCAGCAATCTTATTCCCTTTTTGAAAAACATTTAATTCATATACACCTTCCCGTTTTGGTGTAAACTGACCTATACAGCTATTACCATCAGGTATCACCGGTACTACGAATCCTTTATCGTAAGGAGCAATTACCAAAACCTGCAATATTTATTACATCAACGTGCTACTTATGCCATTATTTATGCTATAAAACATCCATACTTGATCGAACCTTCTTGTTTAATTGTTTAAATTAAACCAAGCTGTTCAACGAACTGGAATAAAATTAAAATACATTTTGATAAAATCCCGGAACTATACTATACCTTTTGAGGGATAAAAAGAAAATACAAGGATTTACTAGGTAATGTTGTGATCAGTATTTTTTTTTTTCACCTAAAAAGAGAATGCTCAAGCTTTATCGTTAGAACCAATTTTAGCAGTATTGCGGCTTTTATCACTACAATCAAATTTTGCAACAAAATATGGCCATACCTCAATCGGATCCTTCCCAGGATTTTCTACCCTAAATTTCACTGGCATACCAAGTTGTACATTTTGATCATATAACAAATGAGCTCCTTCAACCGCTACTATTTTAGGACTTGTAAGCTCCGTGAAATCACCCGATACACTATTGCGAACTAATGCCACAATCTGCAATATTCAGTTTTAAATTTAAAACGAGTTAAAAATTAATCCTCTCTAACAGGTTAAGACGCAAATATCTTGGGTTTGAAAAATATATCATTTGGAAAATGAAAGAAATACATGTTGGACAAAAATTTTGGTCTTACTGTAAAAATAAAATTCAGTGCTGATCAAATAACCTTGTGTTCACCGGCAATTTTCGGTTGGTATATAAAATCATAGACGGTTTCTGAAAGTCGACATTGGGTGTATGGTACTGATGCTTCAGCTGGTCCTTTAATATTTACTTCCGGGATAATAGCTGAGTCACGCATTTGAAGAGTAAATTTCGTATCAACACCAACAACTGGCATAACGTCAACGTCGCGAAACCGACCCATTCCTGGCGTATATTTCGCGCCAGGAAACTGTGAAAGATATGTCATCACGCTTCTCTCATCAACAGCTGGACTGATTAATTCTTCCGGTGCAATAAGCTGAAAATTTCTAAGACATGCGTACTGTAAGGAAAGAAAGAAGAATGTTATTAAAACTTATTAACTGATCAAAATTATCCCACTTATTAAAATCCTACGATTCTAAGTTGAGAAGAAATTAAAAACGGACAGGAGCGATGCTCAGATGATCCTTGGCCAAATGCATTGCTGTACAAGTTGAATGTAAAGCTTGTGATGGCAACCAATTTCGCCAATCAACTCCCAGATCAGGAGCACAGGAATCGACCTGAAATTTTTCGAAACAGATTAGGATAGAATGGTTTGCAATAAATTTATCTAGTACCAAAGCTACCTACCAATGCACCAAGGAGGATTCCATCATTCCAATCGGATGTGAAATTAGTGAAAGGAAGTCCGGCTGGTAATTTTCCTTTAAGCCAAGTCATAAGTTTTGCTTTTGGTGATACATCTCCAATTTTTGCTGTACCACCTGTCTGATCATCCCAGATTTGTTTTGAAATCGAATAATGCAAAATGAGTGTCCAAACTAAGCCCAAAATGAGCTTCAAATTGCGATCAGCTATTGCAGAACTATCTAAAAATAATCACTTTCATGATAGTTGTTACGTAATATCAAGCGTATGTCCAATAATAAAATTTGTCTAAAAAATAAATGAATAAAACTGTACCGATATTAACAATCTTAATGTGCTCTTCATTTTCCAGAAACTTTAACGCGAGCGATATATTTTCCAGCTTTTGGTGACGGAAAGTGACTTTCCTACTGTATCGACCAAGAGATCTTCCAGAAAGTACTTCAACCAAACGAATTAATTTTAAGCCTTCTTCAAAGTCCGTTTCCTAAATTATAATAATGGGATGACATACGGAATAGTATTATCTCATTCGTAATAAAAGCGATAACAGAACCATTTTCTTCCTCTTCAACTACTTATACTGTCTTTTATACATCTGTTCTTTATCACGAGATCAAGGTTATTTGGCTATTCCTCGCAACATTTCCGTGATGACATATCTGCACGCAAAACAACTACATATCGATCACCCGGAGGAATGACAGGTCTCAGATGTCCAACTATTGCAAGTTCAAAAATATCTACGCAAACTTTTCTACACATAACAGTACAAGTAAATGGAAACTGCTATCACTCAAAATGAACCGGAACATACCAAATCAGTAACTTCAACATTCACCGGTTCCAATTTTTGATTAACCCAACGAGTGAAAGTATTCTGCTGGATCTTTTTCCATGCTGCATCCGGCTGTCGATCTTCCAGAATCATTTGCTATAAAAACAACCTACTTTTATACCACACATGACTAAACAATGATAATATGAGCAACTACATAAAATTTATCATTACAAAAATAACAATCATCAATACCATGACATCAAGTCCTAGTTACTTATGGGAAAAGAAAAAATCTCAGCAGACATTTTACTTATGGAAGGACTTCCCTTACCTCAATAGATTCTTCCTGATTTACTGTGCTCAACATTTGACGTTCTTAAATTTACCCGCTACTAATAATAATGAACCAATGCTGCAAAAGATTTAACTAAATGAGTGTAAGGAAATGCTGCAAAAATGTGACCTGAAATAATTCATGCCGTATGCTTACTTAAAATTACAAGAAAATTCAATATAGATAGCGGAAGAAAAAGGTATGAAATAGTAACAAAGTATATCATCCGGACATACCAATCAAAATTAATATTATTTCGGGCCTAATAAAACTACATTGCACTTGGCTTTGGGACATCCTCGGAATCTATGTTTTCTCTGAGACAGACAAAAAAAAGCCATTCTTTTTTTTATATGATTAGTATCAATGAACCAATGAAACTACTCCCATTTCCTTAACGTACACTTTAATTCAGGGTCTTTTAGACGAAGAATGAAATTGACGCAAGAAAAAAAAAAGTGGAAAGATTAAAAGTTAAGCGGTGGACCAAAAAAAAGAATTTTTTTTTGTTCTTATAACTGGATTTTGTATTATTGACGATGACAAGAGGAAACTACGTAACGACTGTTATTTAAAGGTTACACTACTAAGCTTTGGTCCCTTTTTTTTACTGAATAAACTAAATAAAATAAAATACAAATGAAATTGGTCGTTTGTTAGAGCTTTTTCTCTTTCATAAAGCTAGAATTGTAAATCTGATGTTGGATGAGATAAAAAGAAAAAAAAGGTCTAGATAATTTGTTCTAAATTTGGAAATATTTTCAGTAAAAAAAAAAAAAAAAAAAAAAAAAGGCTGATGAGAAATAATGCAGTAAGAAATAAATGAATATCTTCTGGAGGACATTTTGTCGTACAACCGATTAGTGTCGTTGAAAAACAAAAAAAAAAAAAAGCGAAATTTAAAAAGTATTCACTGAAATGATTAATAAAAATAAATATATATTGCTGTCACTTCATCTTATTACAATGATTTATAATCATATTGAGAAGGGATGAAAATATAAATAAAAACTAATAAATGATAAATTGATATCCTCTCTCCCCCAGCCGCTCTCAATGAATAGATGAATCATCAAAATTATCATGAATTATCAGTGAAGACTAAAATATAAGCAGACTGTTATGCTCAAATAATCCAGTAAAATAGCGACTGAATGATAAAAGTGGAAATTCATCAAAGACTGATTTACGTTCTTCTCGGACATCAATAGAAATGAGTGAAATGAATTGAAAAATGAAATGATCGAAAAGCATAAGAAATTTGTTGTCAGTGTAAGAAGCGTTTATTGTCATGAAGTGATACGAGTGAATAATGCATGCAATGCCGATACAGTGTCATGTCAAGGGAACAAGATACGGACAGGATAGTGAGAGCGGGGGAACGGGGGAAGGAGGAAAGGGGAACGGGAGACAGGAGACAGGGAACGGGGGATGGGGGATAGGGAGAAATGGAAGAAAAAGGAAAAGTATTTGGTTCGGGACAGCTGGGGTCTTGGTAGTCAACGGTTAAGATCCCTCTTCTTATTTCTTAACCCCTGAATACCTCCAATTTTCCTCCTCATATTGATATTTCCCCGTGATTCAATAATTCATGTGTAGCTTTTTTTCCTCTAGTCTCGACTACTTATCTCATTGAATGGTATCACCGATACTATTTGTCAATTGGTTATCCATCACTTATTTCTCTTAAACTATTTGCAATACATTTATTACTCTGTCTAATTGATATTTAATGCCATCAAATTCGCATTTTTTTTTTTGTTTTGAGCTAGAATTTGTTAAAAGTATAACATACACCATACCTTCTCACCGTTATAATAATTTCTTAAAGAGCAACTTGTTTTTTTTTTGTTTCCAACAGATGGCTTCTTCCAGAAAAATAAATAATATAATGTTACATAGATAAAATTTCTTCAAAATGATGGAAAAGATATTTTCCGGAAGAATAGCCTATAGTTACACTAAGCTTTAAAATAAAACAATTCAACTTTTGGCGCCCATTAATTTTGTAGTTTAGTATAGAACTTTCATCTCCTGATAATTAGGCATCATGTTATCCCATGCAACTACCATCTACCAGGACGATCTGTTCTCACTTTAGATATGATACTATTTGAATTTATTTCATCTTGCTAAATTATTTAAAACTTATATGACGTAGTCATATGATCACTTTCTTATGCCATTTAATTCATTCACAGGTCAAGCTATTCTTCCCGCTGTGCACAGCTATTTAACTAAATACCCGAACTACTTCCCTCAACTTTTTGTTTTTTTGTTTTTTCAAATGAAACTTCATCGTACTTACGTATGTCACCTCATAATTACATTCCAATAAAGTGAATTTCCAGATTTCCCACGTGAAATACGCACAAATTCTCTGTGGCACCTTCCATTTAGTGATGAGAAAACTCACTGACAATATTAGTAAATAAAAGCCAATAATCAAAACAAATGCTTGGGAAATAATATGCTGAAGTACTTTTTTTTTTCATTTTCAAGCATCTGAAGCATTTACATTATCAGTGACAATCAAAGATGTGCTGGGTTACTTAACCTAATCTATTCACTTTGGGCTATTCATCCGATATGCTTTACTCCGGTGAAACATGGGTGCTACGATCATCCGATGAGCAGAGTAGGATCAAGACTAGTACTAGTATATGAAGAGGAAACTCCTGATAACTGTCCTGTTTCCAAACTTATTTTATGAAAGAAATCCTAAACAATGGTCCAGACAAAAAATTTCAAGGAAAATGTATTCTGGAGATGGGTATTTTTTTTTTAAACTTCTATTAATGGGAAATAATATTATGATGAAATAAATATTTCGCTAGTCAAGAGGATTCATTTACTGTCGGTCCATAACGGTTATAATTGTTTTTTTGTAACAGTAAAATTGACACTATACACCAAATCACTGAAAAAAGTGTCAGTAATTTTGAGCAAAAGGAAGAAAAAAATGAAAAGTATTTTTTAAATTATTAATCAAATGACAGACTTAGAAAGAAATAGTCAACATAAACAACACAACCACCACTCCTGTCATATTGTATGGGAAACAACAAAGGCACATTAGCGTGAGAAATAATAAAAGTCGCTAATAATTGTAGTAATAATGATAACAATAAATAATAACAACAATGCAATTGGTAGAAGATGGCCTTATTTTCTGTCATCGATTTTATCTTCCATCTTTTTAAGGAAGTGAATAAAGTTTCATCATTTTAAATATTTTTTGAATTTTGATAAATGTATTTTGCTATCTTATTGTAAGATAACAATAATAATGACTTTCAATAAATAGGTTTTTGAGCTTATATATTTAAATAAAAATTATACGATAATTATACACCATAATGCTTGTTCATTTACTGATTCTGCATGATGCTCCAAAATAATTCCCTCGTGAATTTTATAGAAAAATTTCTCAGCCATAAAAATGCCAATAAATTGAGGTATGATTTTAAGGTGGAATATTAATTACAACATAAAATGAGCATCAAACAATAATTGTGAATTAAAAATTTACATATACGAAATGATGAAAAGGATGATTTAGTTACACCAAGTGCTGTACGATATTAATATAATTTGAAAAAGAAAAGAAAATTCCCACACTTACATATTGCCATTGTCCCATATCTTTTAACACTTTTGCATGATATAAATGATCCTTCTATCATCATCATCATTATTATGTTTTTTAAATTCATATATTAAATGTTAAATATATTCCGGCATTATGTCGGAATACATTTTGCTATTCTAAAAAAAAAAAAAGAAAAGAAAATATCCTTATCAATTATTCCAAAATAGACACATTCATCGAACCGAAAAAATCATTCAGCCAATTTATTTCTTATAAAGAGATGAATATCAAATTTTAAAATTAGCTGTCATTTTCTAATTATAGCAATAAGCCTAGATTAAATCAACATATCATTTTTCGGGGTATATCGGAAGTGACCTGAATGTATGATAAAAAAGTGAAATGTTGATAGAGCCTTAGTATGAACCATCGATCCGGTTACAGAGGAACAATGGGAACATTCCGGACTTAGCATACCCGAAACGCTCACAGATTCACATCAACAATGCATTGAGAAAGAACACTGAGAAAAGGGAAGAAGGGTGGCAGCTTGCATAAACGACCGGAAGAATGGAGAAATGGCGGGGAGAGAGGACGCAAAGGTAAACGGCTTCGGGGCTTCTTCGACGACAAAAAACAGACCGCACTGCATGCCCCTATGAATCATAGAAGGTCATTTTAGCGTGTATGTTCAAGTATCACTATCTGTGTGTGTGTGTGTATGTGTGTGTGTGTGTATGTACATAACACAGATTAGACAATATTCATTTATTATTCACGACCGATGCCAAGAAGGAATCTTTTTCCTTTCGATATAAATAGGCATCTTCACGGAGTCATATCTTTCCACTTATTTTCTTGAATCATCAAAACATTTCAGGTTTCAGTCTACCTGAGTAATTATGCAATTGGCTAATGAAGCTTAGCTACTGTTACGATGATTCGATGTTGAATATGCATTGTAAGAATAATAATATGCAATAATAATATGTAGTCTAATTTTTGTGATATAAAACATAATGATTATTTATATCGAAAAAAAAAAAAAAAAAAAAAAAGATGTGGAAAATGATTAAATAGTAGACAGTTTTATCAATTATCAATTAATAGTTAATTAATAGAAGTGAAAAGAGCAATGATGGATAGTAAGTAACTCTTATTGTAATAATGATATTATTAAAATAATGTGAAAATTTTGTTAATTTGAAATGATTCTTCCAATTAAATGAAATAAATCAATAGAAGTATAGTTTTAGTTTGGCTACTTGATGTACATTTCAAGCGACGAATTTTATGGTACTTTATTTGTTGGAACAAAGAAAATTCCCCAAATGTTAGCACAAGAAAGTTTGGCATAACTCTTTCGCTGTCTTTCTTTTTTTTTTTTTTTTTTTTTTTTTCTCATTGTCATACCTGCTATCCTTCTTCCTTTTATTCAAGCCCGGAAAATAAATAGAGAAAGCTCGGAACAAAATGGTACCAATTATTATCCTGTTTTTATATTTACCATCTTTCTCTCCTTTTTTTCGAGGTACTATTTAAAAAAAAAAAATACTTGGAGCTATTTTAATATGCCTTTAGGAATAATTATCGCTATATTGTCAGCTAACAGGTGAAATTTACATTTTTAGAAACGGTAAAATTGTTCAATACATTATTTCCCAGCTACGAATGAACATTACAAATAGCTAAATGAGAAAAGAGAGGGAAGATTGGATGATACGATAAGTGATGCCCGTCGGTGATTATCGATATCGCTATCAAAGTTACAATCATTCGGCACATTATCTTTTCGACAGTTTCTTTCCAATTTTCACTTATATTATTAGTAGCGCATGTAGCAAATCTACTGTGACGATTATGATTATTTTTATATCGAAAAAAAAAAGGTACCTTCAGTTTAATTACTATTGTTCCTTTTAATTGATTATTCTGGTAACTTCTTCTCATTATTACTGCTGTAACCGAAATTAATCAAATGAATGATTTTACGGTGTCATATTTAACACCGTAAAATTTTGCAAATTAATGATACTTATGGATGCATAATATTTTCAGCTTATATAAATTAATTCATTTATTACTTGCTATCATTTTGATAAAAGCATGCTTCGGTAGCAAAAATTACCTAAACAAATACTGCACCTACAACATTCAAAATTACAAGTTAATAAAATGATGATTGATTAGGTGGAAATAAATTCCAACCTGCTAATAATATAAACAGGCAGAATTAATGCTTCGAATTGTGAGATACGATAGGTATCATCAGCGTTTATGCAATAAAATAAAGCCAAACAAGCATACATGGGCATGTCGAACTGTTCAGTATGCGTTTATGTGTGTGTGTGTGTGTGTTCGGGAACAGTATTCTCGAGAAAAAAAAACACTGGTGATAGGAAGCATTCAATATAAAATACCAAAGAACATGAAATCTTATCGCGAGAGGTTACTCATCGAATTTTTAGGGCTTGTAATGATAAGCATACTGGCACCATCAGTGGTTATTAATCATCTACATTTGGGATTTTATCTTAATACAAAAATATTTTTTAAAATTGACGTGCCGGTACGTATTAGGTAGTTTCAGGTTTCAGTTTTAAGAAATGCTTTTACTGATCTAGAAATAATATATATGATAAAAGTGAGGGAAAAATAATGCTCATTCCTTGCTCATTCCTTTTTTTTTTCGTGCTTGCATAAGTAGTAGAGCCATTGTAGTATAAACTACTCAAATAAAATGGATTAAGATGTAAAAAAAAAAAAAAAAAAAAAAAAAAAAAAAGAAAAGAAAAGAATGATGCGCTTTATTTTGTAATCTATAAAATTAATCATTGGAAAAAATTTCTATATTAACAAATAGGAGTGGAAAAGCATTTCGCAGAAAAGCTATCAATATAAGCGTAAAATTCATGTAAGCTCTGTGAGGGCAAAATAAAAAAGGAATGAATTAAAATAAAGTAAGTTTAATTCAAAACATCCATGTTTGTAATAATTCACAGCATTCATGAAAACTCGCAATAATGAATTCTTCTGAATAGTTCTGAAACAGTTAATGTAAGGAGATGATGTCATCAATTTGCACTGTTGAAACGAAAATACTGTTATATTTTATTTACTGAACGCCTTTCACAATTCCTTAAAAACATCCAAAACTGTTCTACATAACAAAGTAAAAAATGAAAATTGACAGCGAAAAGAGGAAAAAAGAATAAACAATACGGCTACTGAGATAGTATTACCATCACTTTATGACATTACATTACAATCGCTAAGGCGAAAGAAGCTTTACTTGCACTTCATTACACTGTCCCTCATGTTATAGAATATCTAGAAGTCGAGCTACAGCTAAGGAAAAGATATTAAATGGACAGAATGACATCGGATGATAAATACTGGAAGTAACTCACAACTCTTCAATGTTATACTATATATAATTCATGAATATACTGCATCAATGAAAAGCAAGACTAGAAGCACGGAGAACATCGGCAGCTTAAGATCAAACAAAGATGACACCAACCCGACGGCGAGCCATGTCGACATGCGTCACCCGCACTTTTACTGAAGAATTAACCTATAAATTTGCATATTTTTATAAGTTAATGCAGCAGGCACTACCATGTGCGCGATTAATTGTAGAAGAAGAGAAAAGATGTTTTTTTTTCCTTCATTTAATTATTCAATAATTAAAAACCAACTAAAAAGTCATCAGGGGCTTTAGAACCAACGATGACTGAAAAGAAGCACACAAGCAAAGGGATAGTTTATGGAATTTATTGCGAAATTCTGTTTTCGGTTCTCATCTAGACTTAGAATCTGCTAAAGAGCTAAGTGTTTCTGAATAAGAATGATATAGCTCTCTAATTTAGGGGAAATTCCTATTCGCAATCTAATCTGTTCACGACCTTAATCAATTCAAGTAACCAACATAAAATGTGGAAATACTATTAAACCAAACAATAAAAGTAATCTAAAAAAAAAAAATTAAATAGTTTGAGAGCCTGATATGGAAAAACTTAAGCGATGGAAAGAAACTCTAGCCTCGGGAACAACTGACTGCAGCGTTGACGAATGGACCAACGCATTGAAGCCTACTCCGATATCGACAAATATTCCAAAACTAGCATGATTCCGGACAATGCCATCCAACAAATCACCTTCTTTCAACGATTTCATCTCCAATACAGTCGTCTTGAAACAATAAATTTTAGTACAGTGCACTGAAATTTTTTTTTTTTTTTTTTAAGCAATATTAGTATATACCACAAGCACTGGAGCATTTTTTCTCACAAACGGATTCGATAATAATTCCCATACTATAGCCCACTCTGGATCCTGCTCCCTAATTTGTTGTTCGATATTTGCTAACATTTGGGATAAGCAACTCTGTCCAATGTGTGTCAAGTCAGCGCCAGCATGTTCCAATATTCTGAAAAAAATTATCTAATTCAACATATATCTCTATGAAAATTTCAACCTTCATCTAACATTACAATAATCCCCACAACTGGCAAAGTTTTTAGCAATGTCTTTAAAAAAAAAATAATAAAATCAAAGAAAAAATAACAAATAAAATTAAAAACTACTAACTTTTCAGCAATCTTATAGCTTTCTGGATGAACAGGAGTAGCATCTAGAGGATTGTACTGTTTTGTAAGTTTTGATTTCTTCCTCACTGGTGCATCACATTCTCTACTGTCATATATGTAAAGAAACCCAGCACACTGTTCGAAACATTTTGGACCGATTCCGCTGACATTCTAAAAGTGATCCATAAAAATACACAAATTCAGATATGAAAATCTACTCGTAGTAAAAATTTATATTACCTTCAATTCTTCTCTGCTTTTTATATTTCCATTTTCTTGACGATATTTAATTATATTAGCAGCTGTTTTCTTATTTAAACCCGACACTCGCCTTAAAAACTCATTTTGAAATGATGAGATGATTATTATGAGCAATACATTGATAATTAAATTTATTGTAAACTGCTAACACAAAATGAAAGATTAAAATATCGCTCACTGTAAAACTTGCAGTGACGCAACGTTTACATCAACACCAACATTACTGACACATTCGCGCACAACTAGATCCAGCATTTCATCCAAGCGTTTTTCATTCACCGAATGCTAGATGTAAAATCCTTGAAGCTTCATACGGAAAATTTTATTACAGTAATATCCATCTCCTCTCACCCTTCAGAATATAACAATGTTAAAATCTAACAGCCCACAAACCTGATATAATCCAACACCAAGATGTTTGGGTGCAATCTTCACATATTCCGATATTGGATCAATGATACGTCTGGCAAGCGACACTGCAACAGCTTTATCTCTACGCACTAACATCCTCGTTTACCTTCCTCTTATCAACTCGTCCCACTTTAAATTTTAGAGGACCTTGGAAACAGTTCTTCCATTAAGTTCGAGTTACTAGAAAATAATAGAAAACTAGCCTGCACTTCGTAAATTAATGTCAATTTCTGCCAATTCTTTTGCAGCAAGTTCTGTCGCGCTATAAATAGATGCACCACATTCAGAAACCACGCTAAAATTAACTGTAAATGTTTTTTCATTGATTAAAATTATCAAAGTATGATATGCAGAATAAAACGAAAGAAATCAAAAAGTCGTTTCGATGAAGGTGAAAACTGAAAGAAGAGTTTCAAACTCGAGACGAACCAAAATTTCGCATCAATTAAACGGCGCTGAATTAAGGATGATATGAAGACTTGAGTTTCACGACTTGCGGTACCATTCCCCACCGCTATTACAACAGGTAAATTGGGTGCATTTGATACGAGCGTTTTCAATATCTCTTCAGCACGTTCATCTGGAATCCAACGTTTGGTATCGAGGCGTCGGAAGTGGAATACTGCTGTTTGAAGAAGATCACCTGAATAGGAAGGGAATTAGTTTGTTCATAAGCTCAGCTCTAAATTTGATATAAACCTCGATTTGCTACCTGAATAGGAAAAATTATGAACATGAAAAATAAGTGCAGTATATATTCTCCAAATTTGATTATTATTTGTTTATAACAAACACACTTGAGAAGACAAAAAAAAATACCATGATTATCAACCAGAGCACATTTGCATCCATTCGAATATCCTGGATCAATCGCAAGCACTGCATAACCTTTCAGTGGAGCTGTAAGCAGCAATTCGCGAAGATTTTTCGCAAAACAATCGATTGCCGAATTTTCCGCATGATCAAGTAATTTCCTTCTTTATAAATAGAGTTGTAAAACGCATTAATGAAACACTTGAACAAAAAGGCGTACTAATGATAGGAACAGTCATTTATAGAATTATTTTTAAAAAGGACGGTA
Organism: Setaria digitata; assembly: GCA_003640385.1. NCBI lineage: Eukaryota > Metazoa > Nematoda > Chromadorea > Rhabditida > Setariidae > Setaria > Setaria digitata. Next base: position 127,094 of record RCAB01000063.1, on the reverse strand, counting down.
CATTTAACTTACCGAACTTTTCGTTCGATAGATGGTATTAGGAAACGTTTCGTAGAATCTTGAACAGCTTTGCGCAACAAATCTACATGTTTTATATGAAAGCTAAGTTTTAATCCTGGATGAAAGCTGGCCACCTTGTCGTCCACAACTATTTTCCAGTTTATGATTTCTTTAGATGAAGCTCGTTCCAGTGCTAAAATCTGAAAAAGCAAAGGATGAGAATGATAAAAAATCGAGTCAAAAAACAAGAGGAAAAACTAAATGCGCACACTTTAAGCTATAGAAACTAAATTCGCTTTTAAGCTTTGTTCGATACAAATCGCTGACAAGATAGACAAAAGGTATAAGGCAATCTACATAAAAAAAATTTCGAAATCGATGGAATTATAATTATCTACTTCACAAATGAAATAGTGAAACTAATTACAAGTTGTTAGTCTCCTAGAAAAGATTTAGAAACAAAAGATAAGGAAGGAAAGGAGAAATAGGTACATGAAGACGAATTTTTATCCAATTTACAAACATTTCACAAAATAATTATGTATGGTGTGCAATAGACAATAAAAAAAAAAAAAAAACAAGCTATACCTGAAAAGGTTGAACAAATTGAACATCTTTTTCAAAACTGAGATATAATTTGAAATGATCGAGCAAAGAAAAATTTTTGTCTGTTTCTTTCAAAGCTTTAGCTTTTCTCGTAAGTGCCGATTTTACTTTTAAACGAATATTCAAACGATTATTAGGTTCAGTCCTGAAAATCAGTTTTATCATGAAATAGACTAGAAGAGTGTGTCATATTTATTTTATCACATGATTAATTTGATTAGTTCGCACAAGGTAATTATAATTTACGACAGTGACTCATACCTAACATTGAAATACGTAACGCTACCTAGAAAATTTTTTTGTCATTTATTTGTACTCATAATCAATCATTCACAAAAACGAGATAATTAATAGTTTTTACAATTTATACATTGCAATCCTGGCATCGCGTTTAATCGAATAGTCATGAATAAGGAAAAAAATAAGAAATAGAAAAGTAAGTCGCATCCATAAAAAGATATTATACTTGAGAGACAAGCTAATACGGAAAAATATAATTGCTTTTACTCAAATCAATATAATGGTCACAATCCTTAAAATGTGACTGATATTTAATACAACATAAGTTTATAAATCCCTGCCAAAAAAATTAATATTCCTAAACTTAAAACCACGTTCTGATTCTGGATATTCAATAAGGATAACTGACGAACTATAAACCTACAATTTTTGCAGTAAAGTCTGAGTTTCTTCTAAGCGATGTAATTCATGAGATAACAGATGTACAGTTTCATCTTCCACTTTTGCCAGTGAATTTAGTTCTAAACGATAACATTCTTTTGTAAGACTTTAATTTAAAAAAAAAAGAGAAGAAAAAAAGAAAAACAATTTGCTGAAGTTGAAGAGAGGATAATCAACTGTTTTTTCCATTAAGCATTATAAAGTAAGACTTGTTGTTACTAGGTGGAACTGAATGGAGTGATGTGATTTCTTGAAATAATATCTTATGAAATGCAGCTATTTTAGGAAAGAAACGATGCTGAAGTTTATTTTAAACAATCAACAATCTGTAGTATAGATAGATTGAAGCTGATAACATATTTAATAGATATAAATGAGTACCTGGTTTAGAAGTGACAAAACGCTGTAAATTAACATATTCACCACGGCATAGCCTCTGACAAATTTCACCAATACCTAACTCCCTGTAAAGCATTCTAAATTTTGTGCCACATTAATTTACTCTAATGGGAATAAATCCATATACAGTTACCCAATTACATGCCACAAAGTAGACAAATATAAATTATGTGCAGAACACTCTAAAAACATACGTTGCTCTTGAAGCTAAGGATCCTTTTTTGGCTTTTTTGAAAGGCTCAAATAAACTGTCTAATTCACCAGCATCCATAGTCTTTGAAAGAGCGTCCTTCACTGATTCCTTTAATATATTCTCCTCAATTTCACTCTCAGCTCGTTTTAAAAGTTTTTCGGCTTTAGTTTTAACGGCTCTGAAATCCCAATTTGCATTTTATTTATAAAATCTAAAAAGAGATGAACATTCAAGCATCGAACTCGAAAGAAATGCTACAACCACATACTTTGCGTTCTTGAAGGTTTCCAATGCATGACGCAAATCATCAGGTGTCGCTCCACCAATTAAGTGCCGTCGGTAACGAGCAATAAATGGCACCTCACATCCATCTTCAAATAACTGCACCAGTGATTGCGCAACATCAGGAGGCAATCCCATCTTAAATTTGATTTTCATAAGACTTTGATATTATATTCTGAAACTTTATCTCGCAATACTGAGTTTATTTGCCAAAAGCTAATGGTGAATAAATGAATCAAGTATGTTACATAATTACTACTGGTAGCATTAAATAATCAACAAATTATGCTTGAACTCTGTTTGTTATCAATAACAACATTCGGTCATACCTCTAAGGCAATAAATTGATCCAGGGTCCACTTCACAGAACACATCTTAGTGTAATTTGTTAAATGTATTTGTAACCTGAAAATGATTAAACATACAAACTACAGCAGTATCTCTGCTCGTACCTCTACCTCCACAGTTCACCTTTGCTGACAGTAAAAACGCACCATAAAATTGAAACTTCAACTTAATATTGAAATTTCAAGATCGAAAAAACAAATCAGATAAGCAAGCAGACAAAATTCACCCGACTTCTTGCAACCTCATCGATGGCTCTGTTCAGTATCTCTCAGTTGCTTTGTTCCACGTAAAGATTTCCAGATTTCAAATTGAAACTGCCAGGATACTTTGAAACTAAACTCCAGCTTCATCAAGACAACTTAGTCATGCTTATGGAAGAATTCGACTTATGGATTCACTCCGGAAGATATACTAAGTGATTAACCATAATCACGATAAAATGTGACAGAAAAATAGGGATGCCATTTTATTTGAAACCAGGTGATGAAATGAAATGAGCAATATCCATACATAGAACGAAGAGATAAAATACAATTCTAAGGTATGATAAAATTTTTTCTACAAGCATTCAATTACATCTGCAGAGAGTAGTAACCAGTTAAAATTTGAAATATCTTCAACGTGTGATTCTCAAGAAAAATTTGTTCCTTATTCAAAATCCTACACTGCGAGAAAGAATAAAGCTATCAGAAAGACCCCGTTCCCTAGAAGCTCAGTAATGTACAATCTATACAGTCGTTTATAGCATCCATCAGCAAAAGTATTATACATAAACTTTGCCGAAGCATTCTGAAATTAGCTGCAGAAGTCAACGAATTGACAAATCTATGTAACCGAGGTTACGGTGCATATGGCGCTGTGCACTGAATGCCGAACGCCAACGAAAACTATGGTCACGAGCAAAGTTACTATTACGCCAGTACACTTCTACGTTACGAAACCATGCATCGAGGAATGCTTCTGAAAATGATACCCATTACAAAGAACTTTAAGGCATAAACAACGATAGCATCTCTTGCCAGTATCCTCTGCTTAAGAACTTAAGTATGATGAAAAATGGTTCTTTTCGATTCACTTCAATTCAAGTGAAATGATAAATAAAATTTACCATTCTTTGCTAGACTAAGTCGCTCCTCATCGTCTAAATCCTGTACAAGGAAAGGGTTGAATTGACCAGTCAGAATTATCGGCTGCTGAATTTGTTCGTCCTGAAAATACACTAGTCGCAATCCAGCAAAAAATACTCTCCTTCCTCCAAACAAGCAAAGGAAATAGCTACATATTTCCAGGAGAAAATATTCATAAAAAGTAGAATTTTTGAACCTCTTCAATTTTTAGAATACTAAAGATTCTTAGACATGAGATTATTATATTTCAAGAAACTAGCCACATCCATATCGACTGGGCCTTCTTTGACGGATTTTGTAATTACGTCAATAACAGGGTCACAGGTACAATCCTCTTTTCTCAGTCTTTTCTGAATAAGAAAATAACTGAATGTTCGAGAAAACAACTTGCATATCCCAAACAAAAATGAATACAGAAATATAAAGAAATTCTTTAAAAGGAAAAATCAAGTAGAGTCTAAAACCTAATTATTTAAAATTCGATAAAGTATACTTATAACCAGCTGAAAATAAGAAAAACAATATGCCTTACAAAAATCCACAACAGAGTAAAACTTAATAGCACGTTTTACGTCTAACTTTTACCATGAAATGTATTTCTAATAAACTTTTTTCAGTTATTACATCGTTCACGCTAATACCACCACTACTCATCCTATTCGGAAACAATACCAGTACAAAATTTTGGATTTACTGACATAACTGGTTTCTCTTTATAAACCACTTAAATCTCCTAAAGGAACTGTTCATAACGCCAACAGCAAAGAGTAACACTTACATGTCCTGGCTCATATGACTCTTCCTTCACAGAGTCCGTCAGCAAATTGGTTATATTTGGCACTTTATGAGAGACTGGGATGTTCTTGGACTGAAAAGCTACTGTGATTCAGCAAAAAAAAAAAAAAAAAATTCTGAAATTAAACAGATGGTTCAACAGACCAAACTGTCACTAACTGTCACATGCAAAATAGGTAGTGAAAAACTTATGATTCAGAAAAAAAAAAAAATTCTGAAATTAAACAGATGGTTCAACAGACCAAACTGTCACTAACTGTCACATGCAAAATAGATAGTGAAAAACTTACGGCATCTCTGCAAACAGAAGCAAACCGTTCTTCCCAAGATAAACCTTAAAAAGACACCGCATTATGAGCTTCAGCGGCATCAGAAATCAAGTGCGCACTGTGGTTGATTCTTAACTAAAGTTGAACTACTGCTGTGCATAACAATGAACAAGCACACTTCGCAAATCTCGGGAAAAAATGAAAAAAAAAAAACGAACAATTTAAATAATTTAGCTTGAAAATGGATGTGGAAATGGAACTTTAAGTGAATCAAATCAATTTTCAAGACTTGAAACATATGTAGTCAGAAAAAAAAAAAAATTTATTAGTCTATTATGTAGGACGTTGATCAAGTATTAATTCTGAATGACAAAAATGCAACGATATCACTACACAAGAATAACAAACGAACAGACACCACAGTACTGCTATAAAATCAACCAACCGCATTACATAACAAACTGAAAAAAAAAAAGTAGGACGTGAAACTTACACTTTGTAGAATTACGGTCAGTTCCACAATCGTCTAGACCTACATTATGACCAATATCCTAAAATTTCTTTTAAATTCATCCTCTACAAGCCAAGAAATGGTAGTCAGACAGATAAATTAAAAAACCAATTTTTCACAAGAAACTGCAGTTTGATAAACAGCATAACAAAACTCGAATGGCTGGATATCACTTAGATAATCAAACAACTCGATGAAAAACGATTTGAGATCCATACAGATATTCCTGTTAAAAGGCAAATAAAAATTACCAGACGCATACGTTTCCCATATTCATCCTCGAAAATCTGAAAAAATTAAAATACGATATATATAATAGTAAAAACAACGTAGTACAAGGGTCCGTATCCAGTTATGACTTCCAGATTTTCATAATGACCCAACTTACACGGATTTAGTTAATTCCAACCTGGTTTAAGCGTTTACAGATCGCTTTGTCAGTTTTGTTCTTCGCTTCTACGACTGGTGATGAAATGCAGGCTTCTCCAAAATTACGCTGCAATGTTTCGATGGCCATTTCACGTCTATTTGGTCCATTACAATACTTCTGCTCAATTCGATTAATGTTAAATTGATATCGAGATCCAGACTTCACGAAGCGACCTTCCATTTCGCTATACATCTTTAAAACATTGCAATATTACCACATAGATATATATGCTCATAAAAATTGCATACATAAATAAATAATAAAACATCAATAAGTAATCTATTAATATTTCAACTCGAATGATTTTTTGTAACCAATTAAACCCAAAGATTGACTGTTTCTGTGCACCGCAGCATTGACTACAGTAATTCCTACCATTATTTTTTTCTTGATCCTGGGACATTGTTCAGTCTATGCTGCAACGATAAAGTGTAACTATTTATTAAAATTTCCTCATTTCTCCCGTCTTTCAAATGATGCGTCCTCAAGTAGCGTACTGTTATATTCCATTTATATCCATTATTCGCTAGTTTTCAAGTCCTAATTTAAGTTCTACGTCTGTAAACTAATTCTGTTTCCCTTATTTGACAATTGCATAATAATTTTCAGTTTTGATAATAGAAATAAATGTGAAACAAACAATGCATACTTAAATGCTTACTTGCTTTATAACAAATTATTGGTACACTTCCACTGGCCACAAAACTAATTCCATCCCGAATCTGAAGTGGCTACCTACTTCACCTCAAACATCCAGTCTCAACCTCGGGAACATATTTATTGCTCCCCCGCCACAGACACATTTTAAAATTCCTCTAAATGCGGCCAGCACTACCCAATGAGGAACATAATGAAATCACCGTAAGGATTGATCTGATGAATTGTAACTATTTTATATGCTGATCGGATTTTCCCAAGTATTGGGCTAACTGCTCTTAGCCAGTAGGAACTAGTCATCAGCACTTTACCCCACGTGTCTTCACTTTCTTCACTATCTTGTCTGAGCAATTGTGTTGTACTGCGTATAGCATTAATCAAGTCTTATTTGTTATTGAGAAGAATAAATCAATTTTAAATTAAATAAACGATTAAATTCTAGCTAAGGTTTTTTCGAAGTAGCAAATCTTCCCTTGTTTCTCCTGTTTGAAAGAAGGAATGATTTTTTTTTCCAATTTATATTTCACAATTTTGGGATTTATATGTGTTTCTTTGATGATTAGATATGTCTTCAATGGAGTTGATTTTAGACGTGTAACTACGGGCACTATTTGGTTGTCGTAGTGATATCGACTGTTAGGAATGTCATTCAGGATTGGAGTAAGGGTTGAGACAGGTAAGTCTTTTCTGGGAACAACCTTGATCAGTAAACCGGACAGAATCCTTCGCAAATATATAATTAAAGCATACCAAACACCTGGAGCAACCGTTCAGTTATCAGTTAAATGGTAATATTGTGATAGTAGAAGGAAGTCATACAATACTATTTATAGCTTTTCACTTTAGAATTTTATTCAAATTTTCCTGCTTCAGTTCGCTACAAATCATTTTACTGTAATAATTACGAATGTGTCGGCAGACATTCAGAAAGAGATGTATTAGGAGGATTCTGATATTTTTTTAAATTAGTTTTTAAACAGTTTTTTGTTTAAAAGTGATGTAATACGTGACTTCTGCAGTTACGTTCGGAATTATTCCAACAGTTTTCACTGAACAGTTACTCATGTGCATGTTACGAAGGAAATTTTTTGAATTTAATCTTCAGAGAAAGGACGAGGAATGGTGGAATTTTGTGGTGAAACTGAATTTGCGGAAGGCATATGGGTAGGAGTAAATTTAGATGAACCAAATGGGAAACATGATGGGACAGTGAAAGGTGTGCGATATTTTGAATGTGAACCAAATCATGGCATCTTTTTGAAAGCAAATCAGGTCAGTTGCAGTTTCATTACTTGTTTATTAGGTTCTTCATAATTGCTATACTTTAAGGGAAATATTTCAGGAACAAAGTGAATGGATTATTTAAACAACTGAGTATTCAAGTAATTATAGTATTAAGCAGCTTGTAATTGAAAGTAAACTTTGAGAACGGACTGAATAATTAGTTCCGTTTTAAAACTGTAAAAGCTTGTACGAAGTGAAATTCCTCACACGCTGTGATAAATAATGAACAACATTTTCAGGTTCGTTTGGAATCTCGAAGCAAATCGGGCATGCGTTTACCTACCAATATTCGCAAAGATGTCAGGAGCAAAATTTCACCATCTGTAAGTTTTTGTATATCGCTTACTCTTAATTCATTAGGATTCCTGGAGAGTTTCCTGGATTTTCAGAGCTCGCCTAGGATGACACCTTCCTCCTCTACAGAAAGACTGAAAACTATGGGTGGAACAGGTGCGTCTGCTAAGAAATATTCCAAGGAAGAAACGAAAGGAATTGGGAAACTAGGCGGTCAGCCTCTTTCGCAAACATCAGTGGAGGTTATTCTTTTTTAAAATTGTCAGTTGATTTCAATTTTTTGTAATCGATTTCTAGTATATACACGACATTTCGTTTTGCTCAGGAGCAATCTCTTACATCTCAGAAGTCTCATACTGGTGAGACACCGTATAAAGCGGGAGGAATTGCGAGGAAGACTTCTGTAGCAAGCAAATTAGGGAATATATCGAGTACCATCATTAGTACAGAAGATATTGTGCCAGCAGAGAGTGTAAAAAGCATCGTCAAAAAAATGGAGGAGGTGAGATTACACATTCCTTTTGGTTTACTGCTGTTTAAACATATTAAACTGTACAGTGAAGGAAAAAATAAAGTGCAAATGATGTTTAATAGATATGACTTAAGTAAAACATATTGCTGATAATTAATCAGTCGATTTCTGTAAACCCGAGTAAACGATACAAATAAAGTAGTTTTAAGCTTGCATCGCTTAGTTTGCTTTAAATATTCTTTGATTAATGTTAACACAAATAATACTAGTGGAATTTTATCGTTTCAGTCGTCGTTATCAGTCCCACTACCACCTGATATGGATGAACGCAGCGAACTGGAGTGGCTTCGTATACAACATAAAGATCTGTCTGAGAAATTAGAAAGTTTAAGGTTATTACCTTAGAATGTCGCTTTTCAATATTATTGGTTTGCTCCCTTCTGTTATTTTGTTTTGTAGAATCAAAAGGAAAGAGGATCACGTTAAACTGGTTGAATTTGAAAGAAATCGAATACAGCTGGAATCGTTGCTTCAGTTTAGAGCTACAATACTTGAGGAGCAAACTAATCTACAACGCAAATTACAAGAGAAGGATAAGGTGATACAATTCCTCTTATTGCTAGTCTTGTTATTCCTAGATTCTTAGTGAAATGATGAAAAAGGCCTTTCTTTGGACTTTGTTCTATGAAGCTAAGCAATACTTACGGTACTGTTGAGCAAAAAATGAAATTGCAGGAATTAAGAGATCTACTTGATTCAAGAAAAAACGAAAACGATGGTATTACAGAAGTTGAGGAGCAACTTGAATTAATAACAATCGAAAAAGAAATGGCTGAAGAAAAGGTCGATATATTACAGGTAAATTTCTCAGTATAATCGTGAAGCCATGTTCCATTAACATTAGTACTTAGTACTGCGGTTTTGTTCTACGTGTGTGTACTACAGGCTTTCACTTCATGATTAATTTAATTTGTCGAGGAGGACGGAAATTTGCAATTCTTGTTATATTGGTGACTCCTAGTAGATTGTTGCGATTGAAATCAATACAGGGATAGCACATGATTAGGACATGGTATCTGCTAGTTTTGTGATACTTTTTTTTTAAGCATGTGCTCTATTAGGTTTCTGTTTCATCAGTAGCTCTTGTGGAAATTTTTTCCATCGACGTTGTACAATTTCTTATTTAGGCAGAGGTTGACGCAGAAAAACAACGAGTACAAGAACTGGAGGTTGAATTAGAATTATTACGCAGTGAGATGGAAGAAGCAGGAGACAGTTCATTGAAGGCATGTTTTGCTGTACCTTTATTAGTGAATTCCAGAAGGAAAAAGGAAGATATAAGCAAAATTCGTGAATGTTTTGAAAAATTTCAGGGTAATAGCGTGCAGATGAAGCAGCTTGAGCAACAGAATGAGAAGCTTCGTGAGGCGTTAGTAAGGTAGTATTATTTTATTTTCTTAAATTCTTTTTTTTTTTCCGAAACTATCCAAGCTTTCATCAAATAATTTATTCTTTTAAGAAAACATCTTTTTTTAGAATGAGGGACGCCATGGGACAAATGGTGCTTGACAAACAGGAAATAACGAAAGAAAACGAAAGGCTGAAAGATGAATTAGCTTCATTGACAAAATTCTGTGAAAAAATAAAAAAGGATGCTGATAATTACGAAAATATAATTGCAGAGTTGAGGGAACGGGTCAGTGAAGATTTTAAAGCATATAATAAAACAGCCTTAGAAGTATTATTCTTCGAAATAGAGTGGATGGATATTAAGCATTTTGGTCATCGTTCCTTCTATTTTTAGAATACAGCTTACATAATTAGTAGTTAAAAGGAATAAATTCATCTTTATTCCTCCTTTTCATTGAGTGGTGCATTACTCTTTCGTCGTGAATTTGAGTTTTGAATAATTTTTTGCTGCTATATGAGTTAATTTTAACAGAAAGTTTAAATATCCTAACCCTTGATCGCATTTGCCTTTCCTTAGGTTTCGCCTTTTGTCCTTGATATCATATGTTCTGGTTTACTAAATCCACTTTTTTATAGTTGATAATATATTCACGTGAATTTGTAAAACCAATTCTTATTAACTCATTTCGTATATTTTGCTCGCAAATGCTAAAGGGAAAAGCATTTGCGTAAGATTCCTAACGGAAAAAGAATTTTCAACATTCATATCTTGAAAATTTTCGATCTAGCGTTTTTTGTTTTTTGGTTTTAAACCGTCCTGTTCCTGTAGGATGTGAATTATATAATTGTAAAATTTATTAAAAAATTGAGTTAGTTATTTTAGTTATAAAATTATCAAACTTTAAGTCATCCTTACTTATTGCAACGTTTTACTGGTAACAAATGAGACTAGGAAAATGAAACAACAACCTAGTGCTTTTCAGGTCGATTTAGCAATGGGAAGTGAGAAAATGATAGAGACATTGACGGATAAAAATTTGGATATGGAAGAGAAAGTCAGGTAATGTTTCGTTTCATACAAGCAATACTGGTTTCTTACATTCACCTTTTCTGAGACTACCAGTGCGATTTTTTATTTCACTTTTGTTGAAATCTTGTTCAAATTCTACACTTTCTATTATTTGTGTTCAAAATGCTTTGTTCAGTTACTCAGCTCATGAGTTGAATTTATTTTTAATTACTGCAGATCATTATCAAAATCAGTTGTGTTTTCATTACAGAGCTTTAGAGGAAACGATTGAAGATTTCGAAACCATGCGTGCAATGGATGAAGAAATTTTAGAAACTCAGAAAGATGCAGAAAAAGAACTAAGAGAAGAACTTGATCAGGCGTGTGGAAAGATCAGCGAGGTAATGTAAGCTGCGAAGTTTCCGTTAGGAACACTTCAGAACTCATTTTCTTGAAGTTTTCTTCTCTGATTAGCAGTGTAAAAGTTTTCAGTTAATGTTACAAATCAAGGCATGTGGTGTGCAAGCTGAAGATTACGAAAAAACAATTGTTATGTTTCGTAAAAAAGTCAGCGATTTGAATGAAGAAATACAGGAACGTTATGATGAGGTATAGAAACTGGTCACTGCTTGCTTACCTGTCTTGTCACATCTGTGGTCTTTAAGACTTTAATTCACGTGACTAATAATAGTTTTCATTTAGCTATATTATCATGTCATCTTTACATTCAAGTCTATAGGATTTTATGCAGATAGTACAATTTTAAAAACTTTTCTTTGCTATGGTAAAAGAATTTAAGTTACAAAGAAAACGAAGATGCCATAGAATATGTAGCAAATGTGCTGTTCCTTAGTCAAAGTATATAATTTTTTTGATGGATTCCTTTTTTCTGCATTATTTCAGAATTTGCGTATGTTAGAACAGATAAAGCTTCTTGAAAAAGGAGGCACTGTTTCTGGAATGCAGGGTGCCGGTTTCAGCGCTACACGCACATTTTCCGAAGTAAGTGTTAAACTGTCAACAAATCTTTTATTCTTATCTTTCTCAAAAATGGCATAGGACTTACGCAGAATTAATTTCGTAATCGAAATATTTGTTTATGAATGTGAATACGTTCGTGAATGGTTTTTATTCTATTGTTTTCAATTATGTAGATTGTGGATGGCGAGGTGCGTTTGTTGGAATTAGAATTCGCTCATCAGCATACCAAATACCTCAAAGCCTTCATGCCTGATAATTTTGCGAAACCGGGAGGTAAATTCTTAATTTGAAGTATTAAGGACAGAGATGTCAGGATTTGCAACTAGTCTGTCATATCGGATCCGCTGAGCTCACTTCACAACCACATTTTTTGGTGCGACTAAAAAAGGATTAAGATTTGTGATGCCGGCTGTGCGTACTTATTAAGATTATTCCATTGATTAAACTACTGTTATAGTTCAGTTAAAGAATATCAAACATAAATTATGTTGAAAAATAGGTGACAGTGATGCGATAATACTCAATATTTTATTTCCACGGCTGTACCAAAAATCAGTGGTCTTGGCGAAGTTAATGAGTAATAAGGTATGTTTTCTTTTTGCCTTCTCGGCACATTCTTTGGTGCGTTAAAATTATCCGATTTCTATTACTATTGTAAGCGTTTGTTTAGAATCTCTGGCTATTCTTTCAGTACCCTCCAGTACCAGGTGGTATGCGTCGTGAACATGTTACCAAATCACATAAGGCTGAGCAGTGGGCACACTGTGCGAAGTTTAATTATTTATTGAATTCATTTGAATGTGTCTTACGAAAATTTGAAAGGTAAGTCGATTTGAACGGTTATCTGTCATAATGATATTGATGAAAAAATAGTCTTTTTCATCTAAATAGGTGCATCCCTCTTTTTTTAATGTGTTGCTGTTGTATCACAAACTTTTCAACGATGATTGTTTAGCTAAAATCGCTTCTTTTTTTTTTCACGGATGAACCATGTTGATTTTAGATGTCTTCATTTTTTTTTTTTTCAAAGAAAGATTAACATGAGAGGGTGTTTACTAATAAATCTTTGATATTTAGCTCCAGAACAAGAGAATTTGACGTTTTGCGAACTTGATTTTATTACACCTATTTCAGTGCAATACAACGCTGTTCTGTAGAAAGACTTTCACGTTTAGCTCAACTTCAGTTGGAAATGGTAGCACAAGAAAGGATGATAGACCAATATATTGATTTATTAAAGACCGATCGGCTCGATGAGAATACTTCTTCAGCAAACCTTGAAAAGGGAATAACATATTTCCAGGTTGTAACTTAATACCTATATATTTTCTGTTGCAAAAAATAGTTGAAAAAAACACTACATACATATAAAATCATAGTTAATAGTTAGTCAAATAAAATAAAAAAATCATTCTTTAAAAAAGATAAATTCTGCGTTTCTACTTTCTAATCCCAGTACAATGTCTTTTTTTAGAATGTCTTCTCTGTGCATATGGCCGCTGAAGCATATGACATGAAGCAGGCATTTTCTGATGTCATCGCCCAATTGCTTTCTGGTTTGGGTTGGATGAAGATAAATGTTCAGCGTTTCACATACTTTTTATTGGTGAGTTCCAACTTAAGGTTTCGTTTTCGCAATGATTTGTGGCTAGCAATATTTTTTTGGCGAAAACTTGTCATTAATACTTGTGACTTGTGATCTGTCATCAATAGTGAAAATGGATACAGTCATTCCTTAATTTTCATCCCCTATTTAAGTATTCTTGTTTCACAAGTCCTTTCATTCTCACTTTTTTTTTTGCTGAAAAATGAATTGCCACGCATCAACTAAGATGTTAGAGATGTATGCTTACTATAATTTTCTATGACCAGTTCTAAGGATGAAGCGAATATCCCTTCACTTATTAGAATCAGTTACTTGTTTTAAGCCAGGCAATGAAGATAGTGAAATTTATTCCTTTGCTACTGCATTAATGGGATTGATCACAGAATGTGAACAGCTAACGATTCGTTCAAGAAATCGTATTCCATCACAGAAGGATATGATAATAAGTCAGCAGGTGCGATTTTTACGAAACCTCACTTTCTCTACTATTTCAACAGGATTGTTCTGGAAGTTTCTAAAAGTTCAACATCAAATAATTCAGGACGATTTTCAACTCCTGTTTTTTTTTTTTTTTCATGTTGTAAATTATTTTTTAGTTGGAAGATCAATTACTGAATGCACTTAACACCCTGTGGAAAGTAGCAACTGTTGCGAACAATATTTGTGCCACAGCGAGCATACAGTTGAGTACACATACCGGTAACTGTTTACGTCGGTCATAAGTTATCCCACTTTCATTGTTTCTATATATATTAGTTTCTAATCCTCAAGTATTTAACAGCATTTCTTCCCTTTCATTTTCAAAGGAAATGAAATTGAAAAAAAAAAACTTGATGATTCTGCAGATGCTGAAGGGTTGCAAAGTGATCGCATTAAGGAAATGTTGTTAGGAGCGGTTGAAAAAATGAATGGTCAAACTGACAGCGCTAAAGCACAAGAAGTTATCAGGTATATTTTTTCAGTAGTTGTTTTTTACTCTTTAATTGTATGTAAAGCAGTAATTATAGCGTAATACAGTTCTCAACTGTGTTTCTGCAAAAGAAGATTTCAATTTTTTTAGTGCTGTTGGTTTGATGTGATTGTCTTTCCTTTAGAAATTACATGCTTACACTAAAGTCAGTCCTTGCAAAGTTAGCCGGACAACTCGACAGTGGAAATTTGGAAGTAGAAATAAGCGATAAGAAGGTATGATTCACTCTATAGCCATAACTTTTCATCAGGAATTTTAGATAAATTTTATTAACTTATTTTATTCATAATTAGTTTCAGCACTGTGCATTTACTCAAAGGGCTATTCAAATATCATTGTTTGACTAGTATCTTAGATAAATTTATTTTCAGCCATTTCCACCGCTTCTGGAACGTGCTCATGCTCGAAAACAGGATGCTGTTGAAGCAGAAGGGCTTCGCTGGCAGTTAGAAAAGAAGGAAAATGAAATATCCGATTTAAAGAAGACACTTCGAGCTAGAGCAGATGACATCAGTAATTACAGGGTATCCCTTTTAAAGGACTAATGAGTTGACTTTATAGCTTTGCTAATGAGAAAAGTAGCTAAAAAAAACCGTAGTGGAGGAAAAATTTAATAATTGAGTTTTATGCAGGTTTGTGCACGGTTTGATAGTTGGGAATTGGTTGAGCCCAAAACGGTATTCATAAAATCAACAGTATTATTCTAATATTTAAGCTTCGCTTGGAAATGGCAGATAAAAGAATGGAAACTTCGGGTAAGGCAGATGAGTCACGGGTGTCGAGGTTACAGTTGCGTTGCGATGAACTACAAAATGAATTGAAGAAGAGGAGGGAGTAAGTACCACGCTATATTCACTTCATATGCACAGTTGGAAAGGAAGTTATTTCTGATTGTCTTTTTTGTTCTTGCTACATATTCTCCAGAACTTTCTTGTTTGAGCCTTTTAGATTTGTTTGCGTATTTTTGATTTGGAAAATTTGTTTTCAGTGAGTACGAAGAGACTATGGATGCTATACAAAGAGACTTGGAAGCATGTGAGAAAGAAAATGCGGAACTGAAGGAGCGTGCTAAAAATATGAGCAAAAAGGCCTTGTTAATGGTATATTGTATTTTATGCCTTATTTGAAAACGCAATTTCTAAAAATCTGAAGTGTATTTTTACTCATCTTCGCATTATGATTATCTTTAAAAATAATTGTTGTTTGGCAGCACTAAAATTCTTTTTCCTTTCATACCGTTGGGAAATATTAAAAAAAAAAAAAATCTGTTTTTTTTTTTTTTGTGTGTGTGTATAAGGACACATGCATGAGCTTATGCCGATGAGATAATGAGCTTTACTAACGAGCATTTTTTTTCTTTTTTTTTTTTGTAGAATTTGAGTAACACTTTGGCGTCATCCGCTGCTTCATTACCAACAACTCCAACTGTCACCGGTGGTGCTTCATTTACATATGCGGCTGAAATCAGTTTTTTGGAAGGGGCACTGATTGAAAAGCAGGATGCTCTGAAATTCGCGAATGAAAAAATACGTTACCTGAAGGTTATACTTTTGTCAGTACTTTAGCTATTATATTTGTTTCTCAGAAAATTTGTTTTCCACTGAATGAAGCTTTGTGCACTTTTCGTGAAATCTGCTATCATTGTGTTTTTCAGATTCAGAATATGCTGGGGCTATTGTCGGACATCGGAGTGTCTGGTGTTTCGGTTGAAATTACTGGACCGCGAACATTAGATGCAGCTCAAGGTCCATATAAAGAAGAACTTGACAAGTTGATTAGGGAAGCGGAAAGCATTATAAGTGAAGCGCGAAATTACCAAGTGCCTTATGTAGTGAATTTGCATAAACAAAAGAAAGCTCAGCTTCTTGAAGAATATCAGTATTATTCGGGCGTCCGCGATGTAAATTATAGGATTGATGATGTGAGTATTTTTTCCCTCATCATCGATGAGATTTCATTTTGTATCTTCAAATGTTTTTTAAATTTAATTGTTATATCATACTTATTTTTGTTTCATTTACAGTTGAAATTAAAAATTCATCGCTTCTGGTCAAGACACAACCCTGGAAAACCGCTTCCGACTTTGTTCAGTAATATTAAAAGTATCGTTATAGAAAAACGGAAGGTAGGTTTCAATCTATGTTTTGCGACTCGTTACCTACCATTTTTTTATGCACTGTTATGCATATGAAGCCATAACATTTCAAACATTCCATGTTCTTCATATTGCACAGTGAAATTACATGAATCAGTGGTTTTAATTTTTGGAAATTGTGTTTCTCCTTATTTTTCTTGTTAGAGAAGATGCAACAACAATGTTTTAGGAATTGAGAAGTGATGGTAAAGGTGTGAATTCGAATGCATACAAGAATGCCTATAGTATTTTATTCGATAATTTGGATGTGGAACGCAAAAAGTTTGAATCACGACGCGTTTGCTACTAATAATTACTTTATAGTTTTATCAGTTTTAGAAACTGAAACTATGGGGATAGTAAAAATGAGGATTTCGCTGAATTATACATTTATTTCATGTATTCATTTAACTCAGAAAACAGCAATTAATATTTACTAGAAGTTGCCTTTTTTATAAATTGTTTATGTATTGCATTGTGACGACATGTAACTATTATCGCTATATATTTATTATGCCACTAATTTTAGTTGTGTCATCCACTACTTATTTCTTTGTACTTATTTTTGCACTTTGAATATGCATTTACCCTGGAAATTAATCCGTAGTTACATAGTTCGTACTCTACACTTTATTTTCCAAATGAACTTCGTATGTTATATCTCGGCGAAAATGCGAAGACGTTTTCATAAGAATGTTTTCTATTTAGATTGCTGATCATGATACAAAATCGTCCATATTATATTGAATTGGATAATTTTCAAAAAGTAGTTAATATTAAACTGCATGAAATTTTTTCGCATCTTAAATTCTAATTCCTATCACATTTTAAGGAAGATGAGGTCATCTTTCGGGTGTTGTGATTTACTGAGTTCAATTGTACCGTTCAATACTTATTTCTGTGTAAATCAGTCAAATGTTATCAGTAGTTCATTGACTGAGCATCCACAAAAGTGCATCTTGCATAGCATTTTCATTATTCTGTACATATATATTCCTTGTGCATATGTACTTTTTGTATTTAAATTTGCAACGTTTAACATTTTGTGAATCACCATTAACTCTGTACATTCTTTGCAAATCAATTTTATACAAGTTCATGGTAAGTAATATCGTAACTGCATTAAGAGAAAGTATTAGATGCCATTTCGCTAGAAAAAAAAAAAAAAAAAAAAAAGAATGAACTGAGAGATGGACATTCATACGATAAAAATCCGAAAATATGCAGGCATGGCATTTCTGATCATAAGCTTTCTGCATTTATTCAATTAGAAAAGTGACCTCGTTCTGAAAATTGATAATTCAAAATTATAAATTTAAAATTCGGTATGAATGTATATAATTTTGGTCAGGAACAACGATCATGCTGAGGATTTCATATCTTCTTCTCTAGTGGCTAGTGGTCTGTTTTAACGCTACCGTGTTACATTATATAATGCTAATGTTGGAAAATTTTTGCTAGTTTCTTTTTTCCTCCCTTAAAAAAAAAAAAAAAAGTTTCAAAAATTACAAGAATAGATAGAATGAGAAATAGAGTGAAGCTACAATACTGTAAGCAAGTGGCAGTATTATGCGTGCTGATAGATCGACCCGTGCAGCTGTTACCGAATAATAGTCCGACCAACGATGGAAATAATCATTTATCAGTGTTTCATAGTTTGATGTTGACGTTGAACCAATCAAATCCTGTGGAATTTTAAAAACTGGACCGATCAAATTTTGCAGGGACTTTTGAATATTTCTTCTGGTCCAAATTTTGTTGCTATCATCAATTTGTTAACATTTAAATATGTTAATAAAGTAAGTGACGTCATTAATATTGTACTACGCTTTCGTCTAACTAAAATTAACAAAGCATTATCCTGATTAGTTTAAATTGTAAATTGATACTTCTAGTATATACTGCTAATTATATAAATTACTGATAATGTGTATTTTGGTCGTCTTACAAAGTTTTAACTAGCAGTTTAGATAATTTTAAGCTAGAACTTATATGGAAATTATAAAATAACAAACTTGATCGAAATGTTTCATTTCAAGCATTCGTCCATTAGCAATTGGTGGCCTTGGGCTAATTGAACGGCCACGTTTTGCAGCTTGCTTTTCATGTCGATGCCGACTTTCTGCTCTCACCGTTTCATCTTTGTTAGCAAGCAGAAGCTGCTTCTGTGACATCTTCATTAATATATGTACTGCTAATACCTTCAATTATTCACAAAACTTTTTTGGAATTTATAAAAGAAAGTTCTCTTTTTTTTTTTCTTAAATATTTAATTGTTTCCAGTCGAAATATGCGGAATGTTGAATACAGACATTGTGCTACTCTTAATGGATTTTTCTTTTCTTTTTTTTTTGTTTTGTTTTTTGATTTAAGCTCAGTAACGTAGTAAATTTAAAGAGCTAATGAATGGAATTTTGATCAGCAAAGAAGCAATAAGGTAATATAATTGGATCATTTCTTCTTAATACGTTCCTATTACCTTTTCCTTTCTGTTCAGGAATGAATAATTTTAATTAATTAATTTGTCTATTATTTTAAAAAGCAATATTGTAGCGAATAGTACTCATAAAGCGATACTGCTAAAATATTAACGCCAGTATTGTATCATAAGGGTTGTTAAAAAAAATAAAAGTATTTGAATTATTACAACAAAAAGAGCCTAATTTTCATCCGAAAATATAAAATATCAGACTTCCAGTAGTGACAGAAGAATGAATATATTGCATAAAAAGACCCAAACATCAGCAGCTGTTAAGTAAGCTGTTGAAGGCACTTCATTATTCCAGAGCATTGCCTGAAAATATGTCTTTTTAGTGGGGTGACTTTATTTGAAAGGCTTGAAAATTCCACTGCCTAATAATAGATTTTATGTAATGGTTTAATTTTTTTTTTTATCAGTTAGATATAAGTATTAAATCTGAGTGTCAGATTTGATCATTTTAGTCCACGGTTGTCAGTGTCAAGAACTGTTACCTGATAAAGTGCTTTACTGATTGATCGGATATCTCAAATTAAAGTGCGTGTCAAGTCAGTATAGGAATCATTTTACGGTATTTTAAGGAATCGATTTAATGATATGATAGTAGGTGAATGGAATTAGATAATATTCGAATATACGTGTTATTATCACTTAGAATGATCACTTATACATTCTTTTAATTTTGAAAATGATAATGGTTGAAGGAATGTAACAGTTACATTCCACTAATTATACAAAATGACCATGAAAGTGTTCTGAACATATTGTTTTCTCAGTTTCCCTCTTGAAGGCTTTCTCTTATTCGTTTCCAAAAGTTTCTACTTTCTTTCTTTTCCTACCAATATTAGTTCACGATTATTTTCATTAATAAAACTGAATATCTATTATATGTAAATATCTTTTAGAAATAAATGACAGAAATGAATACACAGAAGAATGTAAGCATAGATGAGAATGCCACAATAGTTATCCGTGACTGCAAACGCTGTCGTTCAATGTAAAATATAATCCAGGTAAGTGCAACAAGTATAATTGTTGGCAAGAAATAACGAAAGAAAGAAGTGTGGAATGGCCGATGAAAATGTAATCGAACTCGAAGACATGAAAATCGAGCTGAAATAAAAGGGATAAAATAAGATTTTTGAGTATGTACTCTTCCTGTTTGAAGAAAATCACAAAGTATTTTCTTTTATCTATGAATGAATCTTGAAAAGCTAAAGAATAAGTGCAATACGTTATAATTTGTTTTTAACTTCGTATATTTCAAAAATAATTCTTCCAATTAATAGTTTTTATTATTTTAAATTTCAGAAAATAAAAGGAGGATGAAAAAGCAAACCTGATGCTGTATTTAATTCAGTAACAGCGTAAAGTCCTTCAAAATTGCAACTTTCACTGGAAACTAATGAAGTATGCATACTGATTGGTCCTGCACTTGTATTCAATCGTGCACCATCAGAATAATACCACGAAAGTGATAATTGTCTGCTGGGATGCTTACCTGTAAGGTGGTTCATTAAAAATGAATCGTTTACAGGAGCAGTAGAAGCTTTCCTGCATTTAGCTATGCATATAGAATTATTGATCCTGAAAGTTTGTGGAAATTTTGTGGTAAAATTTTCGTATCATATTAGAAATTATTGAGATGAAAAATTAAAAAAAAAAAAAAAAAAAAAGATGAAAATAAAGAAAAAGAACCAGTGATTAGTTTCATGACAAAAATACTTGAACTATTCAGGTAGCAGATCTTGTAAAGGATAAAAAAATGTTAAACAGTTAGATGAGAAATGAAAACCCGCATAGATATCAATTGGACAATAATGCGAGTCGAACGGATACTGTTTCAAATTGAATGGACAGTGAATTTCCAGTTCATAGCTAAAATGGCATTTTTTTTTTTTTCCTGATAGAAAAAGATTTGCTGATGAAGTTATTCAATCTAAGTTTGTTTATTTTTCTTTTTTCCTTTTGTTTTCTGAAAAAAAATTTCTTGAGAATAAAGAATTGCAAAATGAATAAGGAGAAATTTGAAAGAAGTTTTTTAATTGGTTAAAAAAAAGAAAAAACCACTGAAAAACAAATAGATCAAAGTTATGAAAGAATATAAAGCATTTAGAATTTGTTCTTTTTAATATCTTCGACTACTTCTCATTTCAACTTTTAATATATTTGGTGATCACAGATCATTTATTTAAAAAAGAAACTATTCCACTAATATGTGTAAATTTACTTCTAACTCTTTTTACATTTCATATGCAAAAATTAGTAGTTTCAAACAAGTTTTAACTTATAAAATTTACAAACAAATTATTTTCACCGTTTGAAATATTAAATGATCTTGACAATGTCATTTGTCATAAGTTTCATGCATAGAAATTAATAAGTTTTCGAAGTAACTTTCCTTTTCATGTGTGAAAATAAATTTTTTTTTCAAAACGTTTTTTCAAAACATACCAATTTTAGGAAACGTCTCTAGGCTTGAGAGAATTATTGGAAGTAAAAGGAGCATGAAATGAGACTTAATAAAAGATACCTTGAGCGAGTTGATGTTGTACCATCAGATGCAGAAATAATTAGCCGATATGCATCTTTTGGTCGTACTTTATTACCAGTAAATTGTAAATCGCTGAATGGATAAAGATATTGATCATATCTGACAATAACTGAACCAGGTGGTCGACCGGATTTCTCAACTACCATTAGGAGAGAAACGGATGCTTTAAAATTCTGTAAATTCATTAAAAATTGAAAAAGGAGTGCTACTATTGATATGGTAAACTTTAAAAAATTGGAAATACAATTAAGTAATTTTTGTAACAAGAAAATAACGTAAAAAATGTCGAACATTTGGTCAGGTGTACCTGGTTAAAATATTGTTTACATTTCAAAGAACATGGGCTGATCGCTATCTATAGGTAGAAATATATTTATTATTTTTATAGGTAAACAAGCATAATCTGTAGGAGTTAAATTTCGAAAATCTTTTCCACAACACCCAATGTAAATAATGCAAACAGTGAAAACATCCTTTTTTTCCTTTTTTGTAAATATGTTAAGCAAAAAAAAGTTGAATTAATTTACCGATTGCTTGAAATTAAAATCGCTGATTGATTCGATTGTCATTCCGATTTGTAAATTCTTCTTCTCTGTAGAAAGAGGTTAAAAAAAATGTATGAAATTTCAAATGTTCAGAATAGTAAGTGTTACTTCCATACAACTAATTATGCTAACATTTTACAGCAAGAGATTAAGAAGCGGTCAAAGAAAAGATTTAACCTGTCAGTTAAGATTTTTATCTGTACGATGAAGAAATTAAAAACAAAAATTTTTTTTAAAAAGTTTAGTTTGAAATATGATTTTTATGATTTCAAATTCTACAGCATTTTCCTCGTTTTTTTTTTTTTCTTTTTCTTTTTTTTTTTTTTTTTTTTAAACGAAATTTAGCAATGAGGAAGTTTAAAACGAAAAGGCTTCAATCCTAAGAAAACTAAACATTTATCTCTTTTGCTAAATTGTTTTAAAATTAATGAAATAAAACTTTTTTCCTGACCTTCTTTGTTGCTGTCTACCATTGCTGTTTTTGTTGTTGTATTTCGATTTGTCATAGCGACTACTCTTCCAAATGTTAATTTAATAGTAACGGTCACACAGACAATAAAAGTTTGTATTGAAAGTTGTTGCATAAGGTACGCATAAAGACAATAACTTGAATTCAGTCGAATGCAAAAACTGACTTCAATACTTTCTCTAATATCTTGTCGATAAATTCGATAAGTAATACTTCCTTAATTTATCATTTATTAGACAGAAGAAAGAAAAAAAAAAGAAAAAAAAAAAGAAAGAAAAGAAAAAACGAAAACTTTGTGATAACGGCAAAGGTGAAGTAATAAAGAAGTTTTGGTTTATATATTCAAATTACACGAAAAAATTTTTATATTTTCAACTAATCTAATCGAGAAAAAAAAAATTTTCTCCGTTTTTCAATGCTTTTAGCTTCTAATTTGAAAGTGAAATTTAAAATTCATTAATTATAACTTTAAAAAAAAAAACACAAGATAATGATGAGGAATTTAAAAATATATTATTTGAAAAAAAAAATTTTTTTTATTGAATGTGACAGCATTTGGAATAAAATTTTAAGCACAGTGATCTATTTGTTTTCTTATAGGTGAAAAGAAAGGAATTTGGAGGAAAATGAAGCATGAAGAAGGATGAAGAAGTTGAAGTACTGGTGGTTTTGAAAAATAACAGCTGAAAAATATTCGTCTTTCTTCAGCAATCTGATAATGAAGTGGTGCAGGTAGGAATTGATGATATTAAAGCAGGTGTACGGAAAACTTTGCCAGTAGATTTATGTAGTGTGAAATGATTGCTGTTCTTTAATCATCAGTAAATGATACTAAGAATTGAAAAACAAAATACAGATAAAATTTGGAATTATCAGAAGTACATAGTTGAATTCGTTTTTTTTTTTTCGTTAATTTTTTCTTTCTTAATTTTGACGACAATTTGCAATAGCATATTTTCCATCAATTTCTCTATTTTTAAAATAACTTTATCTCATTTGAGAAAAGAACATTTTGTTTCAATTTTCAAATAAATTTTTCCTTTTTTTTTTTCTATACAAAGAAAATAAAATTTTTAAGACTAAAATTTAACGATAAATAATGCTTTTGCATTTTATTACATAATTTTTTGTTGATAATGATAAGAATTTGATATCTAAAGCAAATAATAGATTGAGATTGGGGATGATCTTTTTTCCCTAGTCACTATTCGTGGTTCTAGCCTACTGCTATCCAGGATAAATTATAACTTTAGCTCAATCAGAAACAGAAAAGAAAGCAATCATTCATCTCAAACTTTTTGGTCAATAAATTTGAAACACCACGTTCAAATCCTTGCTTGAACCACTGGAGTGTTTGAAATGAAAAAGTAGCAGTTGTTGTTCGCCTAAATGAAATAAGCAAAATTCAATAAAAGTTAAAGTAAATAAATATTTGACTTTTTTTTTAAAAAAAAAAAAAAAAAAAAGGAGATTTAAAAATTATTTCGACGAATAATTTCGACCTTTTTTTTTTTTTTTTAAATGAAAGTTTAACAATTTATGTTGGAATGAAAAGAAAAAGTTTGGTTTCTGCCGTTTACCCTTTTTTTTCTCCTATTCAAAATAACTGATAAATGGGTAATATAAAATTTGTGAAAATATTATTGAAATTATCATGATAACTGTGAAAAGTTAGTGAAAAAAAGAAAGAAAGTTTTAATTTATGCAGTTGCTGGGGAATAAGGATAAAATTAGAATAAAAAAAATAAAAGTTTCTTAAATTTAATATTTCCCACTTTTGACAAACGTCGCTGAGAGCATAAATTATTTAACTAGATTGAATTGCACTCATTTCCTTTTCTTTTTAAATTATTATAAGTTGTAGAAAATAAACAAAAAAAAAAAAGGAAAAAGAATTGTAATTGTTTGAAAACTAAAATCACATAGCATAAATTGATTTGTTAAATCATTTTGCTGATTAATATCAAAATTTTAATCTACTTCAATTTCAAAAAATTTTCGAATAAATTTCTTCCACCGGAAAAAAAAAATTAAATTAACATTTCAGTTACTGTTGCACATTACAAATCAGAAAAAGCGCTATGAATTGAATTGCTGCAAAGAAGTCGACGAACTTCATCCATTCTATCTCCTCCTTCTCATCCATATTTTAAATAAACTTAAAAAGAAAAAAAAAAAAATCATCACCAATCGATTTTCAAAATGTTCATTTTCATTTGAGGCAAAAAAAAAAGTAGCAGCAAGATATGAGAAGTGAAACTACAAAAAGAAAAAAAAAAAAAAAAAAGGAAAAAAGGAAAGATAAAAAACTTTTAAGCAGTGATGAGAAATCATCTGGAAAGTCCGCATTTCATTTCAATTTTTCTTCTGCTTTTAAAACGCCTCCTTCTTCAAACAGCCATCATTATACTATCCAAGGAGTATTTCTGACACTAATTTTTGATAAAAAAGAAAAAGAAAAATGAATTATTTTACGCATCCAAATATATATTCGTCAATTTTTCCATCTTTTAATTTCCTTTAATAAATAATTATAATGGAATAATAAATGTCGATATTTACTGAGAGGAAAAATAAAAAAGCCGATAAAATTTAATGATAAAATTTCATCACTTCGACCCTTTATATATTTCCGAAAGAAAAAAAAAATGACATTCTTTTTTTTTTTTTTTAAATTTATTCTAATCTTTTACGTGTTTCTTTATTTCAAAAAAAAAAAAAAAAAAAGAGCTGGAAAAAAAAATAAACAAGCAATCCTTTAATTAGCAAATAATTTTATCATCTTAAAAGGAAAAATTTGATTTTTTAATTCAGACAAAATATAGCTAAAAATTGTAAAATATGGTAAATGATTTTAGAATATATTAGCTTGATAGTATTTCATAAATTAAGAGCAGTTCCTGAAAAAGAACCATTTGCTTACTAACATAATATACAAATGAAAACCGAGATTTAATTCTCGAGGAGTTTTCTCTTTATTTCTTTTCAAGGATTTTTTTTTTACACTTCAACATTCAGTTACAGATGGCTTTGAGATTGACTGATCAAGTTATTCTGAAGATGTTAGGCTTAATTTTAATTACAACATTTCCTTTTCTTTTTGATACACTACACAGGAAGGAAAAATTTGCCAAAACATTCGTTAATCAAATATTTCTTTGATAAGAATGTAATTGATGATGAAATGTATTTTACTTTCAGATGAAAATATTTTTAATTAAATACTTTCAAACTTCCTCATTAATATTTCTTTTTTTTTTCTCATCAAAAAGACATTATAAATTTGAAAAGGTTGAAAAGTCAAAAGAAAAACTTCTTTATAATTAAATCTTCATACTCTTAACTGATATATTTTACATAATCTCTGTTCTAATCGTTTGATCTTAATTTAAAATTAAACAGAATTATAGAAATTTGTAAGCCCACCTTCGCTTATCCACTCATCGATATTTTCTGTTGTTTGCTACTAGTCTTGTTTAATTTATCCAGAATTCTTTTCTCTATCTTTTCTGATTTTTTAAAAAAAAAAAAAAGAAAAAAACTTTTACTTTGCTACTCCATATCATGTTATGTGTTCTTTGTTCAGAGCTAGAACAGCTAGAAGAAGAAAATAAAATTAGACAGCTGCATAATTGGAGCTTTTTTTCTTCCAGACGTTAAAATTAAAATATTCTGTAACATTACACTTTGAGGAGAGTACGTCAAATTCAGGCAAAAACTTTATTTCAGTTACTTATTACAACTATAATATTTCTAACTTGCCAGAAACATGGATAATTTCGTCCTTTCTAGATGTATGTTCACCGAAAGAAGAGAATCCTTGGTGCTCCGTCAGATTTGCTTTATTCAGATATTGCATATGCAGCCGTTTAATAACTTCTAATGTTTCTAAAGATATTCGCCCTTTTAAATCTTCAAAATTGTCAGTTGATGAAACTGGGTCGTCATATTTTACCGCACCAGAATCTATCCGATTCAACCTCGTTGCTATATTCTCGCCTGAAATTAATCTATTCATTATTATTTCAAGTCACTGAATTAATCTCTTTAATTAAGAAATGGGATTTTGCATGCACCTGAGAAAAAAATTTTTCAATGGTATAAATTTTTGGCTTGCAAAAAAAAAATTGGTGTTTCAGATAAATGAAAAAAAAAGGTCATTTTCGGAATAATCGAAGTCATATTATTTTAGTTAAAATTTCAAATTTCAATAATTGATCAAATTAATTAATGTTACCTATTTGTGACAATCCATAATTGCTTGATCTGCTCACAGAGTTGTTCACTGAAGAGTTTATTGTTGCGAAACTTTGACTTAAATTATTTTCATGCGAATTATTTCTGAAAACATTGTATATTTCGACATTTTATTCGGAAGATTAATCAAATATATGAAATTTAATAATAGTAATTCAGTAACAGATAACCAAAGTTCCAATATATTACCAGTTTATTAGTGAAAACTACTTTGATAGATAATTTTATTAATGTTTCACTCAGATAGTAACAGAAAACAGACGCATATGATCAATTTTCAAATTCACAAAAATCCATAACAATGAATAACAAAGATTTGGATAAAACTTACTTATTAACTGTTATTTCAATATTTGCTTCCACTGAAAATTATAAATTAATATAGTAATTTCCTTATTATTTATATAACTTAAACAATTTTATTATTTTTCCAAAAATTTTACTACAATCAAAAAGGAGTTATTTGAACAGATTTAGTTTCTCAAAGAAACTTATGCAAAAATAACTCCTTATTTCAATCTTAGAACTTGATCCACTTTTTCCTGCGTTATCTCAAAAGGAATTCTACTGCTTTATTCAGATTTCAGTAAAATTTTATCGTTCGATTTCGACAATATTTTTAATGAAATTTAATATGTAATATAATGTAATATAATGAAATATATATATAGAAAAAAATATATATATTTGTTGTTTATATTATATTGTTTTGGTAAATAAAAAAGAAAAATTATCATGGTCCAAAATAATAGATTTATTAGTCCTGATATCACTAAAAAATGCTATGGTATTCATAAAAATTAAATTGATTAATGATAATCGAAAAATTGAGAAGCAAGATTTGCGAAGAATAATTAATAACATTTACAAAAATTATTTAATGAATTTGCTTGCATGCGTACTTGTCGTACATATTGATGCTTAATAGACCGCTGTCGCATCTACAGATCAGAAATAAAAAAAAGAAAAGTTTAATCTAAGGCTGACCAGTCTAGTTGGTGTTAAGTTTAATATTTGGTGACAACTTTGCACCAAGGTTCCCAAATGAAAACTTGAGTGGTCTAGATACTTCGAGATTGCTTCTTGACACATGATAATGAAATAAGAATACTGTTCAAAATGGTTGTTGCTATATTGAATATCATTTTGCTTTGTCGCTAAGCCACCGATAATTTTTGCTTTTTAAATGTAATCTTTATCATCACAAATATGCAAATTTTTGAAGTAAACTATACAAGAATTTTAATATGTAAATAATTATTGTAATGAATTAAGAGTAAAAATTTACCAGTGATGATGATGTAGGTAGTAATTAAGATAGGTGAGAAGGAAATGCTCATGAAAGTGAAAGGAAAAAAATCTTTCGCTAGATTTTAAAAGGTTCAATTGAGGAGTTTAATTTGCAGAAACTATATAAAAATGGGGCAGCAAAAGTAGGGAAGGTCCTGATGGGATGAACTGATGATATTGTTTGCTGTTATTATATTTCGATCGAAATGGATCATTACCAGAAGACCAATCACTTTCAGATGGGATCTTTCTATTATTATTCAGACCGGATTCTGTTCCGGTCTATGAAAGCCGCCCCATCATTTGTTTGTTTATTCTAATTATATATAGCAATTAATACATGCATGCATTAGTAAATGGATTGCCTTTGAATAACATTCACATTTGTTAAAACCGTAGAATTCTTATGAATTGCTAAATTACTGTTTACATTTATTCTGGAAAATCATAAAATTTCATGAAAAAATAAGTAACACATATGTGGATACAGCAATTAGGGGTTCAAATTTTCTGTGAAATTTCTTTAAAGGAGAGAATAGCAATTAAAGGGAAAGCGTAAAAATTTGTCAAAGCATTTAATGCATATACTTTTAATTCCTATTTGTTTCGCTTTTCCTTTTGTTTTTGTTTTGGATTGAATATAACTCATAAGTATTTTTAAATAGCTCGAAAAATTTGTGTGGTTTTATCGTATGGATTTAAGTTTCATTCACAGGGATTAACATAAATAAATCGATTTTTTACAAATTTCATCAGTTCTCCAAATTAGTTTTATCAATGAATTAATTATAAAATAAATGAAATGATAGTTATGGCGTACACTGTATTGAAATGCCACTTCTATTGCTTAAATTAAATTTTATTTTGGTAGAAATTTTATGAGGATTTATTTCGATGTATTACTTTTTTCCATACAAATTTTGCTGAATAACTTCGTTCCCTCAGTGTTAGTAAAAACCAATTCCTGTATTGTATAGGTTAAAGTTCAAAGCTTATTTCGATGATAAAAGTAAAATATCATGGAAATTTCCGCAATGAAGATGAATGCAGGAATTACCAAACAAAAATTAATGCAACTTTCTACTTTGTCAAAAGTGACAGATTTCCAAATTGAATGGATATTTCAAATTATTACTTTAAACATTGAAATTGTATCTCTTTTTTACCGTTTCCTAATTCAGGTATTTTTTTTTTTTTTTTGCGAAAATTAGATGGCTGTACTGAAATGGGAAAAATATTCGTCACCAATGCGTGAGGCAAAATTTTTTGTGAACTTAATTTCCTGACAATCTTTCGTAGCAACATTGATAATATGCTGATAATTATAGCGGTAAATGCAACAAATCTTATCCATTTCATTTTGTTTAATTTCGATACAAATATGGTGATATTTGAGGGGAAAAAGAAAAACAATAATGTAATAATATTAACTACTAATTCTTAGGTAGACATTCCAGTGGGACCTCTGATTTCAAACCATTATAAAAAGAATAGTTTTGATTATAATAAATGTAACATTTATTTAAAATGAATCTCTACGAAGAAGTGATCCATTATTAGTATCCGTTAAAGGTGAATGTAATATTACATCAGCTAGTCCACACAAAACTTTCTCGTTTTTCGCAGTTAAATTCGCGATAATATCTAGAGTTGTATGTTGTTCGCTAGATTCCAAACTTTTTTCAGATGTCGTGAATTCACATTTAGGTATAATATCAGATATACAACCGCCACAGATGATCTGACCGCTTGCTGTTAAACCCATAATGACCGATAGCAAACGCGCGTTTGTTTCAGAACTATTGTCAGTTGTATTCGCAACTATCAGTTCACCATGCGCAGTTAAACCGGTAATAATTTCATGTTTAACATCCAGATACTGTCCATCTAAATCTTGCAGAATCTGGGACATCGATATCGAGACCGTTCCTTCATCGGGATTCATCTTATAAAGAGTGCTGGAAGCGATTTTCTGACTGCTGTTCAGTTCCTTGATGATCGGCACACTTAAACCACCAAAAATCACTTGTCCATTTTGTGCCAAACCCGTTATCACTTGATTTTCTGAACTATGGTTATCAGTAACCGTCACATTAATATCATCAGCATTATCTGTACCACCAATTAAATCGAATTTAGAATTTGCAAAATTGAATAAATTTTCAACAGCTGAACCAAACAATGGCGCATGCTGAATGCCAGATATGCTATTTTCTTGTGACAGTACTCCAGAAAGAAATTCATCGTAATGAATGATATCCGTTTTGGTCGATTCAAAATTTTTAGGGATATTGAAAGATGTATTGAAATCGTCATTAAAGGTATAATCAACTATAATATTATTGTCATCGAATGTTGTCCCAGTACTAGTAGGCATATCTGAAAGCTGTCCTTCATACGATGCATCTAATTGTTGAAACTGCTCACTCGATTTGAATGCTTGTTCCGGCTGATAATCATTTTGATAATTTGATAAATCCTGATCAAATTTACTGGATAAGAATTTCTCTGATTCATTGAAGGTTGGCATATGATTCTCTTCTGCGATTTTTATTGCAGATGAGGCTAGATGTTCATTATTTCTTGAAAGCATTGATTCATCATTAAAGTGCTCACTTGAATTAGATGCATCGATTCTCGATTCGTCCATTTTCATCATGTTTGATGATGAACTAGATGAATGAAATGAAGCATTCTGTACCACCGTTTCAGATGTTGTTGGGTCTGGAAAAAAAAAAGAACTTAGTGTTCAAAAAAGTTTCAATTATTTCTTAAAATTTGTGAAATACATCAAAATTATCTCAAAATTTATGAAATACATTATATAAATGAATCATTTTGATGTTCGTCATAATTCATTAGTCAATTACGGCCTTTTTTTCTTTTCTTTTCTTTTCTTTTTTTTTCTTTTTTTTTTGTTTTAGCTACTCTTAATTATCTTTTCTTTATCGACCAGTTCAAAAATAGTCTAGAAGTCAATTTAAAAGTTGTTGCATTTTGAAAAATAAAAATGAGAAAACATCATCAGAATCATCAGAGAGTTTCATTTTCTATTGAAATTCACTTAAATTTTTGAGTTACATGTAAACTTACGGTCAGGAGATTGTACAAATCGAACTTTGTAGACAAATCTACGATGGCGCATATCAGTTACTGAACCTTCCTCCTCTTCCTCTTCTTCCTCTTCTTCGGCTAAAATAAATTCTAGAAAATATTCAATTCATTTCATAATTTTCCTATTCGATTAAATTTAAAATTGTACTTGCAATATTTTCTGTAAGTGGTACAATGAGGATTAAATGATGGAAGGAAGTGAACAATTAAAAATTTCAAAATATACTGATTTCTTGCTGATAATTCCAAATAAATGATAAAGATCATTCCAAAGCGAAATTAGTGTGCAAATAATTCTGGTCAGGAACAAAAGACCCAATCTCGGATATTGTTAAAATGTAATTACATATACATTGAGTACATCTCGATAATTGTCTACCTTAACATTTCTCACCAAACTATCTAGTTAGTATAAGTGCTGGATGTTTGTCACATTTCTCAAAAATACTAGTAGCTCATCATTTCGAAAAAATATTTTTCCAGAATTTGTATTTTCACTACAATATGAGTAAGTACTCTTAGCAAGACTTAGTAGACAGTAAATAACATTAATCCGTTTTTCACCTAAAATAATTTCCCGAATATCAACTGCAAGTTTCTAGCCTGATAAGCGATAAGCTCCTGTCCCATAATATGTGAAGAAGAAAAAGAAGAATGAGCTGCTTGCTGGAAAATTTCAAAATTCCATTGGCTATATCGCGAAAGAATATTTTATTTAAATGGCAGTCAAAGTGAACAAAGTAATTTAAAGAATTCGTTAAAAACGGTTCCTTTTAGACATCCGGAAATATAAACGAACCAAAAATTGGACATGGCAATAATTAAATTATTAAAGGAAAAGTGGAATCATGACTTTTTTTTCTCCGTATTCATCGAAAATCACAATTGTAAAATTATTTAAAAAAGAAAAATTTATAAAATGGTAAAAGAGAATTTCAATTTGAGACAAATCAAATTATAATTTGTTATTTGAAAGCGGAAAAAAAAAGTTACCCATTGTTTTGATATTATCAGCCATTAGTGTTGTGCTATGTCTCGTTATCGTGAAGGTGGTGATAGTAGTTTTTAGTTAACTGTGATAGCTGCAATGAGAAACAAAATAGAATGAAATTATAGCGTTGATAGAGAAGAAGCTTTACGAATTAGCTTGGTTTTTAGATGAATGTAGTTGTTTAGGAGGATGGATGAGAATGTAGCAAAATGATAACTGTTAAGAGAACGAGAATAAGATGCAATGAAATGATAAGGCGCTTACTTTTATCATCACATTTGTGAGATGAGATAGAGAAGCAAAAGTTTCTTTTTTTTTTTTTTTTTTTTGCTTTTTTTTTCGTTTTTTGTTTTTCAAAAAGAAGAAACTAAATGATGAAAGTGAAATAATGCAGTATGTTTCTAGCCTCAGACACGCTTACATATGTATATGTGTGTGTGTGTCTGTCTGTCTGTCTGTGTCTGTGGTGTTTGCGGTAAGGAAAGATTGAATCTTTTATCGTTAAAGTGATTCTTCAAAATTTTCAGCTATCCCTATTACAACACATTTTTACCACAGACACTGTTGCTATAAATATATAAGTAAAATGAACAATGAAAATGATTTCTTCCTAATGGAAAATTTAAATTTTTAAAAAATTTAAAAAACATACTGTTAATTTTAAATGATTAGTTTAATAATAAAAGCATTATTATTATTATTACTTTTTAAATAAATTATTGCAAATGAATTTTTTAAAGAAAAAAAATATGCTAATTTTCGAAGTGTTAATAGAAATGATGAAAAAAAAAAAAAAAAAAAAAAAAGCTGAAGAACTTAATTACACTAATTATGTGTCAAGTCTAACTATATTTATTGTTTTACAATTGCACTGCTTTACGCCAAAATGCATTTGTGTCTTTTACATTAACATGACAGAAAGTGTAATCAAATATTCTCAAGATAACGTCACCTTATCACACCTCTAAGAATGCTATCATTCATTTCATCTTTTTTTTTCCCACAAATATTTGAAAAAAAAATGCCAAAAAAAATATATTAAATTACCAAGGAGATAGATAAATCCTACTGATAAATGATAAATTCCGTGAATAGTAAATCATGTCTTAATTGCTTGCTATTAAAAAAAAAAAGACAAAAAAAATGGGAAAAAAGGCAAAAAAAAAGATGGAAAACACAAAAAAAAAATCTTTGTCTCAACAAAATGTGTCACTGAATAAAAAAACATTTTAATTTATGTTGCCTCACAAAAACAATTTCACATTATTGAAGATATCAGAATATCAATTACTGAAGTAATGTCTTTTATTATGGGCAGGTAAAATAAGTTAAATTGTACCGCCAATAAATTTTAATCCATTGCCCCCTTTTTGAAATAAAAATTTTCATTCTTTTAATAAGAATATTCAACTTTATTTTGAATTTTACTAAAATAGTTCAAACTCTTATTCAGTCATCAGTAAGCCATCTTTTTACTTATACATCATAATTAGGCGTGATGGTATGGTCGCCTGATTGTGTCATTTAAACCTAGCGTGATGACTAACTTTATTTTGACGTACAACACGTCGTTTAGAGATTTTGCAAGTAGCATGAATTATTATTCTATTTGTTTATCATTTAACTTTCTAGTATAAAATTATCGTTTTATCATGTAAGCATAAAAATAAAAGTGATAAAAATTATGATCAATTAGGAAACAGGTCAATTTAGTGCATTTACGATATTGATCAATCGGTGCAAATACTTTTGTCTACAAGAAATCTAACACCAACACAGCTCAGTAGCTTTCATCAGTGTAGAAGTATAACTCTCGAAATTACTGCTTACTTCTTTTTTTTTTTTTTTTTTTAATTGCTTAGAAAGTAACATCTAATTACTAAAGTAGTTATCAAGAAATTAAGCGAATCTGTTATGTATTATGCACATGAATTATTGATGAAAGTTGGAAAAACAAACATTATCGCATCATATCTTCATCGAGAATATTTCGTCTTTTATCCATTCATTTTTTTCGAATGATATATCATTATGTCATATATAAACAGAAGTAAATTAATTTACATGGTAGTTAAATTAGACGTAATAATGAGAAGCAGCAGTAATATTTGTTAGTAGCATCAAGCAAGATTGTCATACTTGCCAGTAGGGTCAAGCAAGATTGACATACAGTTAGTTATATGGGGAGACAAACTACAAGTTAATGTTAAGTCTGAACCGGAAGTAAGGAGTGATAAACGGCTGATTTTAAGCTAAGTGATTTGATTGTGCAACTGATGGGGACAGAAAAGTTTCAGAAATCGAAATCGAATACTGAAAAATATATTAATTGTTTTTTGCTTCAATTTTTCACTAAAGGATTTACTAGTTTGCCTATTCGCTTGCTTGCTTATTCACCCTACACTTAGTTCAGTAACTGGGATAGGCAAAAGTATCGATGGCTAAAGTGTAAGGAATGAATTTTGAAACGAGAACATATAAATTTTTAGCTTATATTTTTCTGAATGTTTATTTTTGTTTTTGCTTTTTCTTTTTTTCTTTCGAGCATTTGACAAAATATTCAAGTTCTGAATAATTGTTCAGAACATAATCTCATTCAGTAATGAAGTTATTTTGTGGCTTATATTAATTCTTTCATTGATTGATTTCATCAATGATCTAACTCTTTCGGTATTTTTTTCCTTTACTATGAGCACAAGGTGTGCTTAAATAAATTCAGAATTAATAATTTATAGAATTTTAAAATTTTTTGACATTTATAAAAATAAAATTCATTCATTTTTATAAAAATAAAACATACATTCAGAAAAATTTTGAAAAATTCATTGGATTGGAAGAATTATTTTTGTTAAAATTTTTTGATAGAATGTTTCACAGCGTCACAGGAATTACTTTTTTTTTTTTTTTTTTTCCATAACTTTTAACAAATAACATTTAGCAAATATCATGATGATTCAGTGAATATTTGGAGCGAAATGCTATGAATAAACAGTTTCTTCAGCAAATGTTTATCAAGTATGTTTTCCATAGCTTTTCACCTTAGTTTACGTTTAACTTTTCCAAATAACGACAAAATGTCACATTGTCCTTTGTCTATTAACATAATAAATGTAAGAATTAATGGTAGCAATTCAAAATTAAAAGTTTTATATGAAATTTTATATGGCTTTTTGCAAAATGAATGATGGAATAAAGTAATGCTAATTGCAGTGAAGTATTCAATATTCCCACGTTACCCAACATTAGGTAGCTAATAATTCATAAATGTTAGCATGAAAGGAAGCAAATTTACCGTAATGAATCGAGAGTTCAAATGAGACAGGAACTGATAACAGCACTTTTCAAATTGCACTCCCACGGTCAGCCTCATTTTTCATCCTGAATTCTAAATCCAGTCTCTTCAAGCTACTTAAAATGGCCATTTAAATGGAAAAAAAAGAGAAAAAAAAAAAAACAAATCTGATCTGGCTAGCAGTGTGAAGTTTGGTTCTGCTCGGTAGAGGTAGTAGAAGTAGAAAGATTAATTAAAACTACAATTCCATTATGATTAGTGTTAACGCCTTATGCCGCGTATGTGGTGATCGAGCCAGTGGTTTGTTTTTCAAATTTAAAAATAAGAAATTTCTAAATATTTTTCATACAAATTTGAATATGTGTGAAATATTTTAGGAAGACATTATGGTGTATCGAGCTGTGATGGATGCCGTGGTTTTTTCAAAAGGTAAGTCGTGTAGTAACAATTCGGCTAATTTTTACTATTTACGGTATAGTATTAGATAACAGATTCATTTAGATTGTCGAAGAAACAAAAAATTAAATGTATCAGAGATAAAGTAAATTAGACTATTGAATTGTTTTTTAATGAAATTAAAAAAAAAAAATTTTAATACGAGTTATTATATTATCCTAATAATTTCTTTTATTAAAAAACAGAAAAACAAATATTCTTTGACATATATTCTAGGATAAAAAACAAAATAATTTAATTGTTCTGAAATTATTTTAATCAAAATTATGTCGGTAAAATGACTGGTAAAATCATCTGTGATTTCTTTGAATTTTCATTGGATATTTTTTTTCAGCAAGAATTTTCATATATTTTAAATTGAAAGCAGTTATACTTCCGCAAATAGAAAATCTAGTAATTTTGCAGTAAAAAGAATCGATTTATAAACCATATGTAAATTTAATAACACTATATTTTGTTTTTTTTGAAAACGATTGAAAAAAAATTTTTGAACTTTCCACAATAGTTGAATTTTTTTCTCAAGTTGAAAAGTGGCAATTTTATTCACTTTTAATGAAAATAAAAAGGGAGTATTGTTTTTCTTTTTCCGTAAATTTCTTCATCATTTCATAAATCTGTAAAATATCTGTTAACTATTATGTAGCTTAGCAAAATTCCTAGCTTAATATGATTTCATTTACCACTAATTCAAAAGTAAGTGGAAAATTAAGTTACAATTGTAGGTTCTTTTCAAACAACAAGTAACCATTTCAATTCAGTTTTTTCAATCTATATTAATTTTACAGATGTTTCGAGAGAAAATGACGTTGATAAAAGGCAAAAAATACGAAATATTTTTTGCCTTCTCCCAGTACTTTACTCATTTTTTCTTCTGTTCACTTTTGCACATTATTCATTAACGTTCTATTACTAATTAATGATAAGAATAATTATCTGAAATTACAGCTTTTTTTTTTATAATCCACCATATATCAGTAATTGCAAAATGTAATCAAAAATTTCTATCGAAATATTTCACAATCATTCAAATCAATAAACAAGCAAAAAATATAGATTAAACAATTCTTGTTAATTTAATCCAAATTAAATCGAAATTTTTTAAAATTGAGACAAGTTTGCCATTCGTAAAAATCCTTTTTGCGTTCCATTTTCGAGATTCATTTACTTCCATCAAACAAGCTTAAAGATCGGTGAGACGTTCAATGAAATACGAATGTAAGGATCGGAAACGATGCATTGTAGATGTCGCAAGAAGGAATCAGTGTCAAGCGTGTCGTTTTCGCAAATGTCTTGACGTTTCTATGAATCCACGTGGTTTGTTTCACAGACAATATTTCGAATTTCAATATTTCAAATTTCGACACTTGTAAAAAAAAAAGAAAAAAAGAAAGAGAAAGAGAAAAACTTCCGCTTTTGTTGTAATATTTTAACATCGGAAAGCTTTTTTTTACTGACTGTAATTCACGTAAATTCACATTTGTCAGTTTGAAATAACACAAATTCATTAATTTATGATTGTGAAAAATTGTGAAAATTCAAAAAATTGAACTTATTGATAAATTAAATTCACTTATATTTGATAACATTACACTGTTTGCACATCTGCTGGATTTTCCAGTTGATTTAAATCATTCAAACAAATACATAATCATAATTCAAACATTTTGCCAACAATTTTAATATGATTTTCAGCTGTACAAAATGAAAGGAAAATGCGATCACACTCGATAAAAACACTTGAAGACAGGTTGAAATAACTAGCGATACAAATTAACAATGCATTAATTTGCTTTTTACAGATGCACTTAATTTATCGTATTAATTAATGATCACGATAATTTAAAGGTTTGATAACTATTTATCAGTGACGTCTGGTAAACTTAATGAACAAGATAAGAAAAACTTCTCTATAGGTTTGCATTGCTTTTCTTTATTTTAAGCGAATATACTAGGAACTTGTATGTTAAAAACTTTTGTACTGACAAAAATTGTTCAAAAAATTCTTTCCCATTCAGTGTCAAATCTGCTCAGAATATGAATCGATATAAAATGAGCCTATTAGACTAATTAATTACTCCCTATTTTTTTTTTCTATTAAAGGTGAAGGAACGAATACTCAAACATTAACATTTGTGGATCGTTTGATGTTTGGTAGAGGATACAATCATCCAGATGCAAGTGGTTATCTGAATTTCATGCTGCGATGCGTGATGTTATCATCACCCTTATCACGTATCACTATCCAAGAGCGCATTTTATTACTGGATCATTCTTGGCATAAATTATTCCTTGTCACTTATGCAGCGCATTTTGAAAGCAGCTAGTTTTGAATGTTTTTCAGTTTTTTTTTTCTTTTTTTTTTTCGTTTACTTCACAAGCAGCCTTATTGTTCAAATTCTCTATTTTATAAAGCTAATTGCAATTTCTTTTTTAAATGAAACAAATAAAAATTTTTTAGATAACATGAAACTTCGCCGATTGCAAACAATTTTGCAGAAATTAGATTCATTAATGTTAAATCAGCTTGAAATTTGGTACCTATGCATGGCTATTATTTCTGATTCAGGTTACTGCAATCCACATATTTTTAATATTCTTTTTTAGTTATATTTTTAGTAAATAATTTTTTAAAATTTGAAGTTCTTTTAATGTGTCGGAAATTCTTCTTTGTTAAGTTCTGAATTTTTTCTCTCCATTAATTCAATTCCTTCTTGCTTTTTCAAACATTGAAAGTACATTACTTTTTCTTTCTTTTTCCTCTTTCCTTTTTTTTTTTTTTTTATTTATTTACAGTAAGTAAAATTCTTGGGAATTCATCAACAATGTATACTTATCGAAATTGGGTTATTTTACTCATCAACTGTGAAATATCTGCAATGATCGCGTCAATGCAGAGCAGTAAAAAACGCATCGCTAAATTAATGAAGCTGAAGGAATTGCTACAGACAATTTCAAAAGATACTGTGATACAAACTTTTTTCCAACAACCGTAATTTATCCGAACCATTTCACTACCTTAATATGTAATTTAGGCAATTCGCTATTTATGGTATAATTGCTTTCAGTGTAATGGTTGAAATTTTGGATTCCGAAAAAAACAAATTCCAAAATTCCACAGAAACTTGAATGCATTATTTTTTTCAAATAATGCTTTCAATTTTTTTTTTTTTGTTCATTCTTCAAAAATATGTGATTACAGAATTTCCATGCAATGCATTACTTTCATATGCTTTTAATAATGGCAGTATAATTAATGGTTTTTGTTCGATTGTAATTATTTTGCAAAATCTGATAATCAGTCAACTTTACAGAAATAAGCAACTGGAAGAGTTGTCATTTTTTTTCAAATTGTAAAAACGAGATTATTAATTTTTTTATTGGATAATTTAATTTTCCTGTAAAAAAAAAAAAAAAAAAAGTGCAGTGATAAAAGGATTTTTATTTGGCTTTATCCAAAATATTTTAATGATGGAAAGTGAGCAATAATTGCAATTAATAATAGCATTTTTATTCGCAAAATCATCAGTAACACTGATTAACATTCAGATCAATGAATCATGTAATACCAGCCCATGAATATATGAAAAGGTATGGAATTAATTGAATAGAACTATCAATTATTTTGTTATGCTACCTTTTTAATACTGTTTTCAGTCTATTTCTTCCCTTTTTAAAAGTAAATTTAAGCAAAATATAAAATGGTGTATTTTGCACATGTAGAATAGAGCAGAATAAAAAGTATTTGGAATAATATGAAGAAATGGAATGGTATAAGTAGAATTGATGAATAAAATGGAATTGAATAGGTATAAATGGTGCGGTATAAATAGAATAGAATATTTTAGTTTGTATAAGAAAAAATGAAAAAAAAAAAAAGAAAATTCTAATCTTATTTTGAAATGGAATATTGGGAATCCGAGATTTCCTTAGAGGAAATACGAAAGAATTTCCGGTCTTCTTAATTCTCAAAAAAGCGCGAGAAATTATGTTAGTTTTCAAGTCCAAAATGAGAAACAATTGATGAATAGATTTTTGTGGTTTTTGAAAAAATTCAGCAAGGTCTGTTTATTGTTTAAATACATACATGCGTATGTTTCCCAAATGATTGCATATTTAACGAGCTTGCTTGGAAATCTAAAATTTTATAACCATAAAAAAAATATATATATATATATTACTGAGGAATGGCCAAAGAATGGTTAGCTGCAGGTTTATAAATTTGAAAAAGTTGAATTAATTTTTTTGTCTCGCTTCTTTTCGAATTTTTCACTGTATCTTTTATTCAAACTTTTCTTGATAACTTTGGATTTCACACTGAAATAATTGTTTCTTGCACTCTCAAGATACGTAGAAATTTTATTAATTCGTCTATTTGTCTTATCATTACGAATAAAAAGATGTTTTAAATTTTGAAATTATCTAAAAATATGATAGAAATCAACCATCTACTTTATTGTTCTGATGGAAATCTTATTTTGAAAATTAAAAAATAAAAAAGAAAAAAAAAAAAAAAAAGATGAATTGCAAAAGAGGAAGGAAGCATTATAAACATTAGAATGATAATGAATTGTTAAATTAAAATGAAATGATAAGGCAAATAAATGGCAGGGAAAAAAACAAACAAACAAACAAACAAAAAAAACTGGTTAAAGATAAATGAATGTCAATTGGAACTAATAAAATTATTTGTTAATAATATAATTTCAAAAATATTTTTATCGTACAAATTTTCACATCATTTTATTTGATGCTTAATGTTTTGCTAATTTTTCTTTTTTGACTGCTTTTCTTTCTTTATTCACTTTTTTTTCTTTTTTTTTGGTAAATTCTTCGCAATATAAAAATACAGTTTAATTTATGATTCATCGATTTTTTTTTTTTTTTGTCAAGAGCGAAACGAGTACTACAACAGTATTTCTCCAATAGCAGACATACATATTCAAATCAAAATGATATCTCAATTTCATCTATTTCTTTTTAAACATCTCTCTCTCTCTTTCTTTTTCTCTCTTTGTTTGTTTCCCTTTCTTTTTCCATTTCAATTTTTTTCTTTTTCTTTTTAAATATTTCCTTTTTATTTGTGTTACTGTTAATTTTATCTTTATTTCTTTCTTATTTTCATTTTCTTGAATGTTTCGGCACAAGATTACACCGTCTGACGACAAAATATTTTGTGTTTGGAATTTTTGAGTGAAATAGTTACGTAATTAGTAGTATCATCTAGTTTATTCTGAAATTCAATTCGTAGTTTTTGATCAACTTTGATGCTGTAGTATTGATTTGATTTGGATTTTCATTAATTTGAAAAATATCCTTGCATTGGTCAAACTTTGTTTAATATTTTTAAAAATATGGAAGAACTTTTTGTTGAGAGGGGGAAAAAAAAATAACCTTCCATTATCAACTTTAAGGTGGTTATTTTTGCTTTCTTTATTCCTTTCTCTTCTTTCAACTATTTGTCAAAATCTAATTCATTCTCAGAAAAACTCAGTTAAGGAAAAATAAATGAGCAAAACTGGAAATGCTTTACCTAAACTTCATCATCATTTTTATTTCATTTTATTTTATCTTTATGATGTTATTTATATATAATTATATATATAATATTTATCGTCTAAGTATGATCTTTTATATATATATACTTTTTTTTTTTTTTTTGTTGTGATAATTTCTGTTAATTACTTAGACGATAAATTTCTGACTATGATCATATAGTGCAATATCAATAAGAAAAAAAACCATGAGGAAAAGATTTTAAATTGAAAATTTTAACTTCCCTTACAGTATGCATCTATTGTTTTCATTATTCTTTCGCTATAGCGAAACGAAAGAAATAATTTATCATTCTTTCAAATAATATCTCAAATTTTCGATTTGTGCTAGCTCTTTTTTTCTTTTAAATCAGAATATAGGCAGAATTATTGCTGGAATTTTACAGTTCTTAGTTAAACAAAGCAACTAAATCACGAAATTTCGCTTAAGAAATTGAAAGAAATTCCATTCAGTTCTGATTTTTTCCTCTTTTCTTTTAGAGAGTGAGAGAGAGAATATTTAATAATTCTTGATACTTTGAAATGATTATTCAAATCATTAGGAAATATAAGTGCAGTCAAGATTTCACAAATTATTAGTGCTGCATGACTCATTTATTTGCAATTCAGTTGACAATTTAGCAAAGGTATTAAAAAAGGAAAAAATTAAATGTCTCTAACTTTTTTATTCTTTTACATTAGTTCATAAATGATACCTGTTGCTACAGAACAAATATTGTCTTTGTTTGCAACTTTATTTTTGCGTTTTTAAAATTTTTTTTATTTTGCACTTTTTTCTTTTTCATTTTGAGCGAAAGAAAATTTGGTTAAAAAAAAAAAAAAAAAAGATTGCAATAATTATGTATAATCACGTTTGAATTGTTGTCTTTAACAAATTCATCGATCGTTGTAGTAATTCATTAAAAGCTTAAAAAAAAAATTAACTGATTATTAATTTTAAATTTTATTCATTGATGCTTTCAATTGCATATTATGTGCGACTAATCAAACATCATATGGAAATATTTTTATAGCAATTTGATATTCAGTATCTTCTTCAATCAGCATATCATTGCTTTCGCTGAGGACACATAAATCATCATCCTCATACTTGTGTGAGTAATATTGAAAAGAACGAATAAAAAAAATCTTTATCCAGCGTTTTGGAAATTTAAAAAATAGGTATATAATTTTTAAATAGCCAGCTGAAAAAAAGAAAGTCGCAGTTTTTTTCAAAACTTCCATGTCACCTAAAAATCCACGCAACAAAAAATTCAAATCACAGTTAAATTAGTAGAAAGTTTTGTAAAAACTATTTGATTCCCTTTGAAGAGAGAGAGAGAGAGAGAGAGAGAGAGAAAAAAAAAAGAGGAGAGTTCATAATTATAGCTATTGCTGATTTTTCATTCTATAAATTTAATTTCATTTTCTCTTGTGTATGCTCTTCATTTTATGCTTATATACGCCTAATTTTTTAAATTTTATCTTTTAAATTTGCATATATAATGAAAAATTATGTGAATCATATAAATAGCAAGTTTTGATTTTGCTAAGAAATAATAAATTAATCGTTAATGACTGATTCAATATGTGATGAAAAAAGAAATTAAATAAGTCATGAGACTTGATGAGATCTCCGAGCTTAATTAATGATTTGCTTATAGTTTGCCTTTAATCAATACTTTCTAAGGAAATACGAAGATTGCAAAAATTTGAAAATAAAAAGAAAAAAAATTTAGATCTTTGGGCAGTATGATGGCAGCATTTGGATTATGCTGTAGAAGGCACACTGATGAACAAACAAGAATCATCGAAAAGCAGCTTCAAAAAGAGAGAAAACAATTACGGCGACAGGTAATTAGCAAGTTTTTTCTAGTGAAAATTTACTGTGTATTTGTGAGTCATTAAGTTTTTGATTGGAAAGTATGGAATAATTTGATAGTGGAAATTTATTGAAAACATTTTTATGAATAATAATTATTTACTCCAAGATTTCATTTCTTCTTTTTATGAATTTTCCGTTGGATTTTACAATTTTCTGTTTCTGAGAGATCTATTTTAAGAAGTTTTAATACTTTCAAAATTTATTATCGATCTTCGGTTAATTTCATGGAATAATCAGTCTCACTTTATGAGTTAAAACAACAAAAACATAGATGAGGACGTTTCATACCTTTAGAGTTACTAGTAATTAATTCGTGCCTAATTTGTAATATTATGCTGTTGGGGAACAGGTGAAAATTTTACTGTTGGGCTCAGGAGAATCCGGTAAATCGACATTTATCAAACAAATGGTTATCATAAATGGTCGAGGTGAATTTACTGCTGATGAAGTGCGAGCATATCGACAGCAAATTTATCAAGTTAGCACTTGTGATATACTTCAAATCAAGTTTGAGATGAAATTACAAATGCTAATCTAAGCTAAATTATGGTTTTCAGTGTAGAGAAAAAGCCGGGAATAATTTTGAGATTATAAATATTTGGAATTTGCGTGAAAAACAAGTCACCATGGTTTTGTAATTTTCGGCAGAGTAATTTTTAGATTTATGGGTAAGATTTGCTTGAAAAATTGAAAATTACAGAATATAATTGGGGCAATGAGAGTACTTCTGGATGCACGACAGAAGCTAGGATATGCTTGGAAAAATCCTGAGCGGCAAAAGAATGTTGATGCTGTTATGAGGTAAAATTATATTCATAGCAATGGAAGAAACACTGTAAATATTTCTAAATTATTTCCTGGTTTTAATTAGTTTTTAGGTTTACAGCAACAGATATCATGAGAGGCATCGACCAGCCAACTTTCGCCGAAGTTGCACCGTTAATACGAGATTTTTGGGATGATGCTTCCATCAAGCAAACTTATGAACAACGGAATCTTTTTCAGATTGTAAGTTTAGTACGAGGACAGCAATATTTTGAAAGGATGAAAATTTTGAAATTATAAGATCCTGTAAGTGGGAGT
Source organism: Setaria digitata (assembly GCA_003640385.1). Classification (NCBI taxonomy): domain Eukaryota; kingdom Metazoa; phylum Nematoda; class Chromadorea; order Rhabditida; family Setariidae; genus Setaria; species Setaria digitata. The sequence continues at coordinate 82,690 of RCAB01000063.1, read as the reverse complement.
ACAAAAGTTATACTATTCAATATTATCAATAGGATGGCAAAGTTGTACATGGAAATAAATTAATTTCATTCATGCAAAAACACGTTTGTATTGGATTGATTTAAAGTTTTTGTTTTAGTCTGATTCTTGTATGTACTTTTTCGATCATATCAATCGAGTAGCAATGCCGGATTATTGTCCAACTAACCGGGATATATTATTTTGTCGAAAAGCTACACGAGGAATAACTGAACATGTTTTTGAAATACAACGAATTTCATTTAGGTATTAATTTAAATAAATTAAGTACCGGTGTTATTTTAACAGTGGTTTCATAGTATCTATAGCATTGTTTAAAATAGAATTTTTGATCAACATTAATATATTCGAAATTAGAATCAATTTTCGATTTAATTTGGAAAATTGTACATCAGAATTTTATTGTTTTTAACTACTGTGGAATTCATGAATTTGCTTGCTATTTCTGTGTAGAATAAGAGAAATTTTAAAAATGTTTCTATTTTTTAATTTGAATTTCTTATTTAAAACGATGAGATGTGAATGGTTTTGCAGATTTATTGATGTTGGTGGACAACGATCACAGCGACAGAAATGGTTTCAGTGCTTTGAGGGTATTACAAGCATACTATTTTTGGTTGCTTCATGTGAATATGATCAGGTAATTTTTCTATTAATTCCAATTTTTTTTTTCGATAAATAAACTTTATTCGTAATGTTTTAAGGATTGAAATTGTTTGGAAAATAATTCTTTCTTTCCATCCTGATGCTATAATTTATCTAAAATTCCCATTTTTTTTTTTTTTTTTTCTCAATAAATTCAAATTCTGCAAAGATTTACTTTCATAGGTGCGCTTTCAAATATGACAGAATATTCTATTCCTTTTGCAGGTTATTCTTGAAGATCGAAGAACGAATCGTGTTATTGAATCTCGATCTGTTTTTGAAACAATTGCCAATAATAAATCATTCGCCAATGTTTCTATAATATTGTTTATGAATAAAAGTGATTTGCTTGAACGTATGTTAATTTTTAACTTTTTTTTTTTTTTTTTTTTTTTCTCTCCGATTTGACAGTGTAATGTCTTCAGGAGATGTGTGAATGGTGTTGAGAAGTTGTTGCAAATTGTGCTCGCTGAATATTTATAAATGAAACATTTTAATTAATTATCTAAATTATTGCAATACAATGAAAGCATACAATTTTAGAGACTTTTTTTCTTCCTTTGTTTTGGGTAAATTTGCAAAAATAATTTTGCAGAGAAGGTTCCAAAATCGGATATCCGACAATATTTCGCTGATTTCACGGGTGATCACAATAATTTGAGGGATGTGCAATTTTTTTTGGTGGATAAGTTTGAAAATTGTCGACGTGATAAACGACGACCATTTTTCTACCATTTCACTACTGCTGTAGATACGGAAAATATCAGACGTGTATTCAAGGATTGTCGTGAAACAATTTTGGAGCAGAACTTGAAAGCATTAATGATGCAATAATGATAATAATGTGATTACGTTGATTACAATAGAGCAGAGAGGTTAATACCGATGCCATTTTAAATGATTGCATGGATTAAAAAAAAAAAAGATCTTTTTTGGTCGATGGAAATTCATTCATTCAATTTTGTTCTCAGCAATGCCATGTGTTGATATTATCTTTCTTCAGTTTTTTCCCCTAATTTTAAAATGAGTTCAAATTTCAATGACTTCAAATCACCTTACACATATTATAAGAATTAAATCTTCAGTTTTAAAACTGGTGGTGACAAAAAGATGCTATAGCTTAGTCTCAAATCTTGTTTTCCTTTTTTAACTAAATAAAGGATTGATAAAAATCTGCAATAATTAACAAAAAAAAAATCAACCTGATTAAGAATTATGTTTTAACATTGCGTGTGGACAACAGCTCACAAAAACAAATTTTATTTAAAACACTCTCATAATTTTTGAAATTATTTAAGATGTTTTACACTGCTTATCGGTCCAAATATTTCAGACAGTTTGAGCGAGTCGGATTCAATATCCGTTTCCAATATATTGTTAAACTCATATAGCATGTTTTATGTGAAATTAAGAAATTTTACTGAAATATATGAAAATCGGATCCGAAAAGTATTCGTTATAGAATTATGACAGGCAATGCATATATATATATATATATATATACACCTTACTTCTTTATCAGCATTTGTCATCAATGTATACATTGCCAGAACAGCATTTAAATTGTTACTGTTCGGCTTGTCTATCATCAGCTTTTTTTTTCGATCCTTATTTATGAATTGTTGGAAGTCCTGTTAAACGATTAAATCAATACTGATTTTGGAATAAATCCAGAATTTTCATACAACACTTTACTCTGTAACGATAACCATCCAACAAAATCAATTACAGATTCATTGTTTCTCAAACAGGAAGTAATTTTAATTTTTTCATCCTGAACATCTTATTTCACATGCATAGCGGCCCGGTTAAACGAAACACCGGGAATTATCCGGAAACTGATGGGCAAGAAACCCAACAAACTGTACCACCGGAATCCTGAACAGCCGATCGCTTGCAGGAATCGTTTCACGGTCTAAATCATGACGCTACTTTGATGATCAAATGGCCTGTCATTCCGAACGTCTGTTCTCTCTTTCTTCTTTCCGTCTTTCTGCGAAAGATTAATCGTTCAAGTTTTCATTTCGATGGTTAGAAATAATTTTATGTGAAGAAAGTACCATCACTTGAAGAGGCTGTGCTCTGTGTTACATAGCGTTAACAGTCTTGAACTCTTTATCCTTCATTCTCGTCTCATGTGGCACTCATCTTTTTCAACTTTTTCTTTCGTTATCATTTGCGCCTTACAACATTTACTGCACGTTGGATCTCTTCCTCGATGATTAATTTCTCACTTGCTATTTTTGGCTAGGGTTTTTCAGTGTCATTGTTTCTGGAATAGCGATGTCTTCATTACGAACAATGAAACCTGGCCGACAAGCGTATATGATTGCTACAGGTTAGTTAAGTTTATCTGAATGGAAGATAAGGAAGAAAAATCTTGAAGTTGTTAAATTTGATCATTTAATTTCCTGTATCTATTCAGTATTTCGTGGTGATTCTTTCATGTTTAAACATTAGTAATTCTTGCCATTTTATATTTTAGGATTAGTGCGGCATTATACGAGTACTCGGAGTGCTTTACGGATTAATAAAAATACTAAGTTGATAATTCAAGGGTTCACAGGGAAACAGGTATGGCGAGATTTTAGTTGAACATTTATTATTATTCATTTTCTAGCAGATATCGTGCAAAAAAAGATGGATTAAATTTTTTGGCTGAATTTCGAACTTGTTGCTTATGGCCTAGATGTAGTGCAGTATCGACTAATCTGTGACATTTAATGGTTTTATGATGCTTTTGGTGTTTTATTGTCTTTTGGAAAGAAGAGATTAAATATAAGAAAAATTTGCCTTTTATTTTAGGCAACTTTTCATGGGCAACAGATGATAGATTATAATACCAATGTTGTTGGAGGTGTTTCACCAGGCAAAGCCGGTACAACCCATCTTGACAGACCCGTATTTGCTACTGTGAAAGAAGTTAGTTTAGGTCTTATATTTTGTGCCTTTTATATTGGTTTTACTAGTGAAAACAAGTTAACGAGGTTTCTTCCACTCGTTCTTTTGGAAAGTATCAACACTTGGATCAACATTAGCCACATGCATACATATTGTATATTTTCTGATTTGGAGACATGAACTTTCAAAACAAGTAACGGAGAAAGAAGTAGGTGAACGAGTCTTTGATGGACTTTTAGAAGGATGCGATGCGCAATAGATCGTATAATTTTATCTCCTTGGCTTTTGAAACCTTCGTTGCCTTGTGTATATGAATGTTTTTTCTTCAATAGGAATATGTCGCAGATTGCAGGCTCGTGAAGCAACGGGTGCAGATGCATCAATTATTTATGTACCGGGACGCGTTGCCGCTAAAGCAATCGAAGAAGCAATAGATGCGGAAATTCCACTAGTTGTTTGTGTTACAGAAGGCATTCCGCAGCAGGATATGGTTAAAGTTCGCAATAAATTAATGAAGCAGAACAAAACTCGTCTTCTTGGTCCGAACTGTCCCGGAATAATTTGTGTATGCTTCTGTTTTCATTGGATTCTGGTATCATTAGAAAATAAATGAGGGAATATTGGTATGTGGTAGTAAATCTAATAGTTCTACCCGAATTTGTATTTCAAAAGTGTCATAGTTTTGCAGAAGTAAGTTACTAATAACTTCAGCTGCTTCTTATGTTTCCACTACTTTTCTCCCATAGCTTCCAGCCCGAAGAATGCAAAATAGGTATTATGCCCGGACATATACACCGAAAAGGAGTTATTGGTGTCGTTTCCCGATCGGGAACTTTGACATATGAGGCAGTCCATCAAACAACGCTTTGTGGTCTTGGTCAGACATTATGCGTCGGCATTGGTGGTGATCCATTCAACGGCACAAACTTCATTGATTGTCTTGATATTTTCCTGAAGGACCCTCAAACTAAGGGTTTGACTTTTATATTTTGGCTTCTAAAGTGTTTTTTTTTTTTTTTTTTTTTTTTTTTTTTCACTACAGCGAATCAAAACCGTAACAGAGTCACTCTCTTTTTGTAGGTATTATTTTAATTGGTGAAATTGGTGGACAAGACGAAGAGAAAGCTGCCGAATTTTTGAAAGAAAATAATTCGGTATTGTTTTTTTTTCTTTTTTTTGCTGACCTGTTCAATGTGAAAATATGACAAAAAGAATTTGTGGTTTTATTTTTGAAATATTTTATGACAAACTTAGGTTTTTTAGGGTCCAAATGCTAAAGCAGTGGTGTCATTTATTGCTGGCCAGACCGCACCGCCTGGCCGACGGATGGGACACGCTGGTGCAATTATTGCAGGTGGTAAAGGAACTGCTGCCGATAAAATTGAAGCATTGAAAAGCGCTGGAGTCCATGTAAGTCTTTCGACGATGTTTTATTCAAGAATTTCTCAAATTCATGTTAGAATACATCTTACTGAATTTTACAAAATTTTACAACAGTTATGTGATTTTCCGGAAGCCAGGTGACAGATGGCTTGCGGGATTGTGGGTTGTTTTTGTCAGACCTTCTTTTGGTATTCTATAATTTATAATTTAACTCTAGTATGGGATATCTCTATCGTCTGTAGTTTAAATAATGAATGGACAAATACAAGTAGTTGAAGAACTTGGGAATTTAAGTCAAGTATGCTCATGTTCACGATAGTTTTGCATTAGTTACATTGGTTGATGCTCCGCAGTAATATTCAGGTCTCAGCATCACCTGCCAAGATGGGTGAACTGATGGCAAAAGTTCTGCTGAAAAAAGTCTGAAACTACATGGCCACCGCACGTTTCAGAGGAGAAAATAGCAATCGTTAAACTCCACAGCTCTCTTCGAAGCATTTGTTAGATGAAATTATCGATTTCTTAATTTAAAATCTTGTTTGTACACCATTTATTGCTAATTTAATTCTCTTCCCTTTCTTTCAGCAGTTTAAAGTATTTTTCTTCTTTACTTATCATTCTTATTTTTTGAGTTATCGTGCTGCGAACTTTATCATATGCATCTAGTTGCCTTAGGCAGAAATCTTCTTGATTATTTAAAAGTACTTCGAACTGTTAAAATAAAACGGTGTAGTTTTGGGAGCTGCAGTATTTTTATGTCAAATTGTTGAAGAACAGGTAACTTAGATAAATAAGACAAGAACAACATTCATTCCACTAATATTCTTTAGCTTCAATTGTAATATCAGTGATTCGATATTTTCCTTTGGGTCCGCTTGATAAAATGTAATCTCTTTGAGCGTATTTTCTGATGGATTTGGAAATTTTGAAATGGAACAAGTCCTACAATGAAATATTATAGATTGCTGATTGCTGTGGCTTATTGTTTTATTTTCGAATTATGTGGCGATTTGGAGCTTGTTCTTTCTGTCACTTCTTACTGTTTTGTATTTTAGGTAACCTGTTTTACAGAATTCAGAAGAGTCTCTGAATATGAAAGAGTTTAATTTCTTTTGTGCGTAGGAGATATTTTATAGATTTAATCATGAAATTTTTACATAACATATGTTGTCACAAAGCATTGTTCAAAATATTGACTTGAAATATCATTGGTATGACAGATGCTCATATTAACGATATGAACTGACATATAAATAACTAATCTGAAACGAATATATCATGATATGGTAAATGAAATTACAACCGTCACAATGAAAACGATAGTTTGAGATCGGCCTTTTCTGACTGAACTTCGGCTACTGGCTAATTCACCCACAGTAAGTATGACATCAGTTGTTAGGTCAGTTTTTACTTCTTCGTCACGTACCCATAACTCGTTGAATACGTATACCCGCCTGTCGTTCGCATAGTCTCGAAAACTAAATATTTATCTGATACTGTTTGCTTTCCTTACTTTATAGTACGCAGAGTACTTATGGACATATATAAAGCAATTTTCTGAACGTATCGAGGAACTATGAAGGATAGATCAAAAGTTTATTCAATTCGTCGTTAAAATCACTTACCTAATCTCATCGTTTTCCGTAATAGCCTTTGTAACGAATCCGTGAGATTCTAAAAGTGTCAAAACTGACTTGCGACCCAGGAAATGACCTAGAAGTTTAATTAAATTGAATAAAATTATGTTCTTATGGTTTCTCGAACTATATATATTAGATGATGCACTTAACCTTTCTCATACTACAAAAGTATTTCGTCGCATATCATAATTACAGTATTAGCAGCACCGAATGTGCAATATTTCTCATTTTTAACCTGATATATTCCGAGAAAAATTCTCACATTACTATTGTGATATCTTATTTTTGCCATTATCTTCAATCATCATATTATACACCGTTGACAAAAAAAAAAAAGAAAAAAAAGCAATAAGCGAAGTTCCTTTTCCTTGAAACTCTATTCATAACCTGATTTTTTTGTGGATTCTAAATACAAAATGCTTCGTAAGATCGAAAGTATTCGTCGAACATGCATGCATAAGTCTCAGTAAAACTATAGAAAATTTTGTGGGAGAAAAAAAGAGGACTGTTCTTGAAAATTCTTATGTTTTCGTCGTTGGAAAATTAGTTCACTTGTAAATGATATTTGAAATTTTTAAGCGGTATGAATTGAATGAATGAATGAATGTTTGTCAACTTGACTCATTTTTCATTCAAGGAAATCGAAAAATACTGTATCTAGAGTTTTCTTAGGATAAAAAATTTTTGACTTCTTCCTCTTTCTTCTTGTCAAGAAGAATAGATTTTGTTTTTTGTATCAGTGGGTGAATGGATGATTGAATAAAATTAATGAGTGAATGATTAGATGGATAAAAAAAAAGTGGATGAACTAATGAATAGAAGCATTATTAGCATTTGAATAAGCTTTAAATACTTTTGAAAAAAAAAAAAGAAAAAAAGAAAAAGAAAAACTGTGAAATGCATTCAATAAAAAATCATTTGAATTAATTAAATTAGAAGCAAAGCAAAATGCGAATTAAATAATAAATTTAAATATCTAACGCTTGTAAGCAACTGTTCAAATGCTCAATAAAGCTTCTGTTCATTAATTTATTCAGTTTTTCTTCTTTTTTAAAGCTTGGTAGTATTTAAATTTTCGAAAATATCATACCAGCTCCTAAAGCGAAAAAATATTGCTTGCCAACTTTCCATCGTAATAATCTTGCAATACGATCAGCCATTCTGATATTCCTTCGTTCAATGATATCTTCACGAAGTTGTTCATCAATCTATTAAAAAAAAAAAAAAAAAAAAAAAGGAAAAGAAAATGCATTGTATAAAAATATTTATAGATTTTATTAAAATCTTGGTAGGATTTTAACAATAAAAAAAAAAATACTACTTTTATTTTTACTTTTTACTTTACTATAGTAATTATATTGGCGTTAATTACTACACGCTACATTATAGATTTAGTAATTTTGATTCTTTGAAATTTTAAAGGTAAGGTAAAACATTTTCAACATTACTTCTTGTGCCTTCTTGTCAAGCTCAACTGTAATACTAAATCCTTGATTTATGAAACGTTTGGAATCACTATTGAACAAAGATTCATCCAATGAGCCACACTTGTAACTGTTGATTAGATTAGCAATGCCACTGTTATTTGACTGCATTCCCGTTATCGTTAAATTATGTTCAAATTCCAAATATGATAAGGTATAATTGATTGCAAATAGTAACTAAAAAAAGAAAAAAATGATGCTTTGGTTAGAGAGAATAAAATGATCATGAATATATTTGTAACTATAATTATTTATTCATCTACTTTCATTATAATGATATAGCAGAATTATTCATAATTATTTGCATTAACTATGCTGTTTTTATATCCGAAGATTTGTCGAATTTCTAATATAAAATCATCAATTAAATTTTTTTTTTTAATTCGAGAATCTCTCTTTTTTTCTAAAATTTATAACAGGAAGTTTTACAATAATAGATGAGTTACCACATAACTCATATTGAATTAAATGGAATTGATTTATTTTTACCGAGTTACATTTTCTAATTTTATGCATTGGCACTTCTAAAATATATTAACCGAAAAGTCAAAGGTCGGATCAATCAAACAAGTGATTGCAATAATTTTAACATCCATTTGTGCCTGTATGAATATAATATATATATAGATTGATGTGGTGGTGTAGTAATTTTCGCGTCCACTTCACTTTAATTACAAGCAAATTAATCACTTGCACACTAAATTCTCGAACTGTTTACACAGTAATTAACCAAACTATTTCGATCACATTTAATAATTATTACTCCCCCACATTTTCTTCATTGTTTTCCAGTTGTATACTTGGCAAAAGACTTAAAACATTAACAAAAAAAAATTGTTCCAAATAAGAGTTTTGACAAAATATGAACATTCACGCGAGGAAAATTGATGGAATTCATGAAATTTTGTTGTTTATTTCGATTTATTTATTGTTCTCATGCTGATTCATAAGCTGATATTAATACCTTGGCAGTTCTGAAAGAAATTTCTAGAAACAACAAGGTTTGTTTTTTTTTTCCTTTTTTTTTTTTTTTTGTTTTCTGTTTTTTTTTTTAAATTAATTAAGAGTAAATCCTGCAACATTTCTTTCCAATATAATAAGTTACCTATTAAACAATGCACATTTTATAATTCTAAAGATAAAAAAAAGAAAAATTTCTACAACTTATACTAACCTGATCCATACGCACTGATCGTAACGGATTACATTGCTGAAAATATTAAATGACTTAATTAATTGGCGGAATTACCAACTGTTGACTAACTGTTTAATTAAATAAATTAAATGGTAAAAGAGTGTGCATTTTCATTAAAATTGTTAATTCTCAAAAATTGCATTAAATAAAATTTGCAGTATAAAAAAAGAAAAAAAAAAACAAGTTGGAAGCTCAACAGAGTGGGAAAGAATCACTGAAGATGAAACGAAGGGGAAAAAATTGACTGAAATACAAACATTTAAATAAAATCAAGGAAGTGAATTTTAAAGTTACATAAAGCTACAAAAGAAAGTTAACCTCAGTAGCAGTTTCTATTGAATAAAGTTTTTTGTTAAGCTCAAGAGCATATTGAGCAAGAAATAGGTCGAGCATTGGTGTATGCTCTCGATAAAGATATTTTTCACTCAATTGATACAACAAAAATAGTAACCAAACTGGTCGGCGTCTTTCCCATCCTTCTGGAAGGAAAACAAAAAAAGTAAATATTGCTACAATTAATGTTTAGCATGCATTTTTTCATTTTAATAAAGATTTGTGAATTTTTTTTTTTTTTTGTTTTTTAGAAGTTTTTTTTTTTCTAATTTTGGTAAAAGTTTACAAAAATTTACATGGGTAAAATATTTTGGTATAATTGTCTATAATCTATCTTAACGAGGTTAGAAGATAAACAATGTTATTTACCTTATGGTAGCATATTTTACGACACCATTTGGAGAGAAATAACATAAATGGGTAAACAGTAATATGGATCAGTTCATTAATTTATTATGTTTACTAATATCAGTTTTATTACTATTTGCTATGTAAATAAAAGTATGAATATATTAAAGGAGAAAAATGTTGTTAATTAATTTTCAAAAAAAAAAAAATGATTTTTTTCCTAAAATTTCTCTCTTTAGAAGATGCATGATTAAAAAGATTAAAAATTTACCGGCAATATTTTCAAACATATGTCTTGGACGATTTCTCGCATCTGTTGCAGATTGTGAATTTTCTTTCCAGCCATATTGCTTTTCCAGTCGATTCCGATAGATTTTCATATCTTAATTTTTTTTTTTCAATTTTTTTCAGCTAATAATTAAAAATGCTAGCTTTTAAGTAAAATGATACAATTTTAAAATGACAAGTTAGGAGTAGTTGTTACTTTTCAACAAATGTACATTTTACTTTTCACTTCATCCTAGAAGTATATATTTTTTAAAATTCTACGAAGGCAATGGTTTTATAATATATATATCATTAAATTATGTAATAATGAATATTTGAAATTAACAACAAATCATTGGTAAAATCATTAAGAGCATTTTTTTGTTAAATATTAAATGTTGTTAAAAAAAAGTTAAGCATCAATTTCCTCATTTTTGTTTTCACTATTGCTTCCACTCGTCTTAGGTGCTGAAAGTTTATTTCCAAGTTTTTTTTTTTTTTTTCTTCTTCGTCTCAAAATTTAAACTTAATTTACTGAAATGATATCGGCAAAAATCAATTGCACTTGCTAATAACACCATCTGATTTGAAAGAACAATTAATTTTGACTTCACTTCTTACTTCTTCGATTACTGCTAAACAAAACTAATGAAGTTTTGAAATGATCAGCAGATTAAGGATAGAATCATTCAAATAAGGTCTGAGGACAATAGATTCTAATAGTCCTAGTAAAGAGAAAAAAAAGAAAAAGGCAGAATGTTAAGGGATAATTGGAACTCCAAAGAACGGAAAAAACTCTTTTTTTTGCAATTTTAGGCAAAAAAAAAAAAAAACGAAGAAAGAATGCCATCTCCTAGAATTTGTCTTAAAAGTAGACTTTTCCATCAACAAGAATGTCAAACATCTTATTAAGACGAGATAAAAATCTTGAAAAGACAAAAAAGAAAAGAGAAGTGAAAAACCTAAAATTTCTCCATACCATATATTCTTATTAGAAAAAAAAAAAAGTCTCAGTAGCAGGCGTACAATGTTCTAGCCTGAGATATAATCTGGGAGACAAATAATCCTTCACTGTACCACCGCCCGGAATATTCTTACATTCCGATAATCGTTCAATTGTATTTGCATTGTAAAGATCCAGTTCAAAAACCACAGAATCTGATCGTGCAAATGCTGTTTTTACTTTTTCTGATACTGTAATTAAATTATTTATTATACAAATGAACAGAAAAAGCAAAAAAAAAAAAAAAAAAAAAGTTAATTTAATTTGAAATATGCATCTTTTCAAAGAAATTCGCTGATTTGTTGAAAAATTTTATTCCTAATTTCAACTATGAAAGCTAGAAATACTCCCAAATTTATATAGCACCTGAAATCATTTAATTCGATTAAATCCTAGGAATTAATTGGGTCTCTTCTTTATTAAACATATTCCTATTAATTGGACCTCAAATTTTAATTATTAAAATTTTTAATTGTTCTGCCAATTCCATTCAATAAGATTACAGCAGCAATCGTGTTCCTTTGAAATGACAGTTTTTTCTTTTAGCATCAAGATCCTTACTTTCATTGGAAAAAAAAAAAAAAAAAGGTAATGATGCATTTTGGTTAAAGAATATTTAATAATGTAAAATTTGAATTTTAAAAGCGAACGATTTGAAAAATTTACATATCGTTCTGTTTCATTTCTAAAAATTTCTATTTGTTAATGAAAATTTGATCAGAAATTCTAGATGCAAGTAACAACTGAATCAGTTCAGCGTAGAAATTTTTTTTTTTTTTAAACAATTACTGTATAGGAGAAAGTGATAAAATGATAAATTGATGTATTTTTATATTTAGAGAAGACGAAAAATGAGGGGAGGTAGAATTATTAAATCAATTAAACGGAAGGGAAGATGATTGCAAGAGTGCCGAGATAAAATAAGGGAGAGGAAAAGGAAAGAAGAAATGGAATACATGTATTTTAGTTCACCGCGTAATTACTTCCTAAAATATCACAATGGATTTGGCTATTACTTCAACTTCTACTTCGACTATTATAATAACTACACGGTCAAACGATTGCTCTTACTTAAGGATCTATTATTCTCGACAGGACGGGAACCCATAACGAAATGCTTTCAAGTTTAATGGGTAGCCAACCATTCAGTAGGGCAACATTTAAAAGCCTTTCCATCAATTCTTTTGTTATTTCTGCATGCTGCATGCATTATGCATTTTGCACGACATACCACCATGTGAAACTATCGATACAGAGGGTTATTAATTGATCGAACAAATTAATTAGTAATATGATAGCTGATCTATAGTAACTCTCTTTCAGCAAATTACTTTCATGGTTGTATCGTTTGACTAAAATGCAGTAATCGAAATTGAGCCAGTGCCCTAACTGATCTCACAACTAATTGAGAAGTAATTACCATAGTCATTTTGTTATATGGTGTTATATTTTGTTATTTTAAACAAGAAAAAAAAAATCTATAATATTAATTTCTAAAGTTCTTACAGCTTCTTTTTCTCATAGGTATGATAAATGACTATTATGTAACTGACACAACAGTTGCATTTATGAACACTGTGATTGAAACTGCAGATAGTTTATCAATATTAGTGTAACTGTGATTATATAGGCCTAAAATTGCTTATCACTTTTCTCATAGACTAAATAATGGATTAGCTGAATTCAGGATTATTGTAATTAAATGTTACGATGAAAAATCTGTGATTTTACAGAAATACCACATTTATTTGCCTAAAAATGGCGGTCATTTCTATCGTATTAAAGGTAGTATATTAATTAATAATATAAAATGCATAATTTCGTTTTCATAAAACTTAAAATTTTGCCACAAAAAAAATGTAGGATGGAATTCATCGCAAACCTTATAGTTTTCATTTTTTTTTTTTCTTTAAGGATAAAATTTTGTCAAAAATTCTCCCGCAAACTTGCCTTGTTCCCAGACTTCTGTAAATGGTACATGAATTGTTCCAAACATGTAGCCTTCAACAATTTCATTTCGTTCAATCGACCATAGGAAAATTGATTTTTTGCGCACCTAAAAAGGATTGTTAATTATTTTATCTTTTAGGACGACTGCCAATTATTTTATCTTTTAGAAATTCATTCCTGAAATAGATATTGAAATTCCAACTGAAAGGATTAATTTTATTTTTTCTTTTTGCTGAAATTTATTTTATCTTTCTAAAAAAAAAAAAAAAAAAAGAAAAAGAAAAAGAGAAAAAAAAGAAAAAAGAAAAGAATTCGTAGAGGAAAAAAAAATTATTAGAAGAAGCAGTTCTGAAAATGCTTTTAAAACTTGTCAATATTTTGTTCTTGTTCTCCATTCTTTTCTTTTTTTTTTTTTTTTTTTTTTTTTTAATCAAAACAATGACTAAAGAAATGAACTGAAATAATTGCTTCTTTGTTTTTTCATTAATGTTGCAGAAAGTTTAAAATAATTTTCACTTCAAATATTAAATTTCATTAATTATGTAAAACTTAGCATGAAACTTATTATCCTTAAATTAAACACTCTACAGCTAGAGAGAATTTCATTTGTTTTTTCACTAAGTTGAAGTCTACTTCCCTAAATATTATGATGAATGGAATATTGCAGAAAAATTCGCACAAGTAAATGATGTGAAAGTCAAAGCTAGTTGATATCTCAATTTCAGTATTCAAGGATTTCAATTTTAATTTTGATTCTTTACAATATGTTGCAAACTTTACAAAACTTAGAAAATAATTATTATCAAAGTACTATTTATTATAACAGAATTAATAATGATAATGATAATGATAATGATAATAATAATAACAATAATAATAATAATAATATATATCATATATTTTATCATATTATCATAATAATATGATAAAATACTGGCTGGAAAGTTAAAAATTTTATTTTCCAGATTTACCAGTCGTAGTATGAATGAAGAAATTTAAAAATGATGAAATGGACATAAAATCAAATTGAAACTGAAACAAATCAACTTACTTGATCAGTATTTTTGCAAGAAATTTGCAACTGGTATGAATGAGCCAGGAAGAACATTAAAAGCAGCTGACACGGCAGAATTTTCATAACAGAATTAATAATGATAATGATAATGATAATGATAATAATAATAACAATAATAATAATAATAATAGCAATGATGATGACTCCACAACTTTGAATAGCATGACTTCGAATTATTTAACACTTCTTTTGTCAAGGATAAGTAGTTAATTTACAACAATTCTTCATTTTTTTTCCTTTTTTTTGTTTGATTTTTAAACAATATAAAATTCTAGAAGAAAGTTATTGTCGCTATTTTCCCGAATAATTTCACTTCCTGAAAATTATCCCATTGAATGAATATATTGAAATTAATAAGTGAAAATATCCTTGGAAAATGAAAATTGAATAGAACTAATTATTTAGAAACTTCTGTTATTTCTTTCATTGCCTAACATTCTATCATTCATCTAAAAAAAAAAAAAAAAAAAAAAAAAAAAAAAGTTGTTATGTAACATTTCCTTAGTAAATGTAAACATTACGAAGAAAAAAATTTTAATTTAAAATATATTAAGTTAAATTCGAATGGATTGTTGGAAAAGAAGCTAATTTTGTCTAACTTAAAAATGTATAATTAGTGAAGGACAAAAATGAAAAACATGAAATTTTGCGACAATTTTGTATGAAAAGTTCGTTGTTCAAACAAATGAAAGAATTATTGGAACAGCCAGGTAATGAATAAATGCTGTGCTAATTCGTATACGAAAATCCAAAAGGATGTAGTCTGTCACATTTCGTATTTCTTTGTACTTATTGCTTATTGGCCAATAATTCGTAAATAAACAGACATACTTTTAAGAAAAAAAAAAAGAAAAAAAAAAGAAAAAACAAGAAAAAGAAGAAAAAAGGAAAATGGAATTCATCAATAATTTATTTGAATGATTATACTATCCCAATTAAATTACTTAATTATAAAATGGAAAATAAAATTTGGATATGATAATTAGGAAGATGTTGATAATATAGCTCTGCGAAAGTTTTTGTAGAGCTTTCATCATTATCAACATTCCTTTCAGTCTTGAAGTTGATGATGTTTACATTTCTAAAATCATTTGTTGTTTTTAATATATCAAATCTATCTATAAGTTCGTTTGATTTATGACAATAGCAAGAAACTTTTCACAAATTTTTTGATTATTTATTTAGGATATCTCCATAAGAGCCTATTTTTCTGTTTTATTATTATTTTTTGCCTAATAAGCTACTAGAATATAGTATAAATGAATGATAGTTTAAAATTCCATTGTTAAACGATCCGTTATAATAATCCCAGTTATAATTATTCAAATTTCATTAAGTTAAATTTTACTGCTAGAAACTTGAAATTAAATTGTTTTCGTCTAGTGAAGTTCTCTCTTAATTATTGATCCGTTACTAATTAATGAAATTTTCCTTTCTTTTTCTTCCACCTGTTTTTTTTTCTTTTTTTAATTTTTTTTTCTCTATTCTCAATACAAAATATGAAAGAAAAGAAAAATTCCTGTAAATATGAGTAATAAAAATTTAACTATGCCACCGATTGAATCGTCTAAAATAGTTAGTGAGGTGAAAAGCAAATTGAAAATACGTCTGGTGGTGCCGGAAATAAGTCGGGATTACGGTGGTATTGGGGAAGGCGTGGTTGCCCGTATGGCCTTCTTTTACTCGAGAAAAGAAATGTTTATACAGGCTAAATCCTGGTCCACATCCATTCAATAAAATTCTCGAATTCAGCAAAAATGATAATTAGAAAGGAGAAATTGTCAAGGTTCATAAATAAAGCACAACTTTTCTTTTTTTCTTTCACCTTTTTTTTTTCCCCTTCAAATTTTTTTCGATAGCAATGATTTAAGTGTCGATGGAAAACGAAAAAAATTTACGCATAATCTAAAATCATTTCAATTAATTACAGGTAGATTAAAATTGTAATTACTTCAAATGGATTACCACATATGTTCACAATTGATGAAAGGAAGCAAAAGATCACAGCAGTACGATTACAAAGGTATGTTAACGTGGTGCGATTTAGACATAATTTAATATGAACTTGGTCAGTTTATGAAACATTTAAGGTATTTTCTAAATACTAAACCAAATCATTCTATTACGCCTATATAAACAGTTTTTTTATCCTTTTTTTTTTTTCAGTAACGGTAACTTTTTTTTTAAAGTTATTTGTATGTTTGGATGTGTTTATTTGTAAACGATAATTGAATTTGGCAACTGGTATTAAAGAGAATAAAATTTAAAGAACAAAAGAAGCAAAGAATTGAATTAGACAGCTTTGTTTTGTTCACTACAAAATTATTAATTTTCGCTACGTTAATTGCTCATGATGCAACTAACTAATTGCATTCTTAAGGAATGGTCAATTATTTGTGTTATTTTCTCTGGCTATTTAAAATCCAAAGGCCATTTGAACTTTGTTTTGGGCCAGCAGGAAATATATGATCTTTTGTTTATCAGTCGGAAAGCTAGCTAAAGTTTTGATACCAACAGATTAGCCCTTCTTAAATAATGAGTAATATGCATATTATTTTAACTTTTTAAGTTATACAAGTAATTAGTAAACTTCCAAAAAAAAAAAAAAAAAAAGAGAGAAAACTCACAACAAATTCCTTCAAATTTATATCAGTGAAGTTAAGCTGTAGTTGAAATTCGTTCCTTAACTATGATGACTTTTTTCTTTAGTCAAAAAATCATTTTTAATTCACCACTCGATCTATCAGGTTACTATCCTACAAACTTATTCATTGACCAGCTTACATTTAACTAGTAGAGCTTCCGTTTTCATGCAACATCCAAAAACCACCACTTTTATCATTTTCTCAACTTCATACTACTCCTACAGTGACAACGCAGCAAATTCTTCGCTGCACCTGGAAAAAAATACAACAAAATCGATTTTAGAATTCAATAAATTTAACAAATAAATCCAGGTATGGAGAGTTTCTACAGTTAAAAATCTGAAAAAGAATGTGAAATGTAAACATATTGCTGTGAAAAACATTTTATTTTACAATCATCACTTCCCGCATTTTCAATCCTCGTAGCAAACATTGGCTGAAGTTTACCCAAGAAGAAAATAATTTTTCGCCGAAAAATTACTTTTTTCTATACAATGAGAAGTGTTTACTGGTGCTTGCCAAGTAATCACTGATAATGAAAACAGTGAACGAAATTAATTCGCGCTTTTTTTTTTTTTTTGTTAAGCAGCAATTAAATTATCTCTTTGATTTTCCAGTTCATTTGTCGAATACATGTAATGCTATTTGTAAAAGATGTGTTTTTGTTTGTTTTTTTCTTCTTTTTTTTTTTTTTTTTGTTAGTATTTAACACTTTAAAAATTACCTGTAATTTTTTAAAAATAATATTTTTTACTGCTCTGAGATGGTATATGTATGGCAAACAACTAACCAGTTATTTACTTCAAAATAAAACTGAAATAAAGCCATAAGAGTTTTTAACTAAATTCCATGATATTTCAAATAGAAAAAAAAGAAAAAAAAAAGGAGAAAAAATTAAATCATTCTTTTGCACACAAAACATTCTACAACAGCTGTAATCAAATTACAAAATCAATCTACCAAAATTAGTAACAGCAAGTGTTATTAAATTGGCGCTAATTATAAAACTAACACAAAAACAAAAATTTGGAAGATATGAAATTAATGAATTTACAAGAAAAGAAAACGATATGAGAAAGTAACATCTGCATAAATTTAAAATTAATTAGTATCAAGAAGTATTGAATCTGAAGTAGCAATAATGAGAAATTTGTAAAAAATAATTGAAATTTCAAAACAAAGAATGTTAGTAAAAATGTTTAAATTACTTTCTTTGTTTTTAAATAGTGAAAAAAAAAAAAAAAACAAAGAAACCGATAAATATGCTGCAAAAAGTAAGAATCGATGAAAGGATAAGCTGCAAGGCTACATCATTTTGAGCCTGACTTTTTTTTGGCAATGTCTCTGAAAAAAACAAACTATGAAAAAGAACAGTTTATTTACTGCCTAGATTATCAAACTTTTCTTTTCAACGAGATTAAAGATTATCTTTCTTTAAATGATAAGAAATATCATATCATCTCAGTCAATTACAATAGTGAAAAGTGAAATAGTCAAACTGATCAACGTTACTTTCATTGTAAGAAGACAAAAATCTTGAAGGAGACATTTTATTATTAAAAAGTTCTTTGAAAAGATTATTTCTAGTGTAGTTTAAAATATTTCTGATGATTTTTGTAATACAATTCGTATCATGAAATGCAATTTATACAAATTTCCGGAAAACTGTTGCTATATCAGCAGCATAGATATGCAGCTATCAGTGGGAATATCGGAATGTTTTATGAATTATTTTATAAGTGTGCCATTCTTTTTTTTCTCAAAAAATTCCTGAATAAATAATATTTGTAGGAGTGTAATTGAATGATCATTAAAATTATTCCAGTAATTTAAGCATAACAAGCAAACACAGATGCAAAAATGAATGCTGCAGATAATTTTCCGAAGTGAAATTAATAAATACTTAGTTTTATGGCAGCCGAAGTAAATTGTGTTGTCAGAAAATAGAATGAAAAAAGAATAAGAAAAAATTCTTCTAGAAATTAGGACAATATAACATCCCATTTACTGCTACCACTTGGTACTTGTATATTTAGAACAAGCAATATTTTTGATTTTTTAATTTTCGAGATTTCACTTTTGTGGCATTTTACGTAAATTTAAACCTCGTTTAATAGTCATAAGAAGTTAGGTTTTCGAGATTTGCTCGATTTTATTTTTGTCTTTTTTTTTTAAAGAAACATTTTGCTACAAAATAATGAAAATGTGAAATTAAATTATAAGCCAAAATAATAATGATGTTTAAACCAAAGATTGATTCAGAGATTCAGCGATTTTTGCGCACTTTTTTTATTCCTACAATATAATCTCCACACTATTCCGTAACTGATTATTTTTGTTTCTTCAGTATCTAGAAATTCACTGCTTAAAATTTCACTTAGTAAAGACCTTTCGCATGGCATCCCAAACACTGCAATCAGTTGATATTTTATGATATTTTTCCATTATGTTATCTGTTAATTATTTAATTGAAGGAGCTGAAATGAGTTTTTCAGTAATATAAGAAAAAGAATTAATTTTTTCACATTTTACTCTCCAAAATGTTGACCATCCGTTACAAATGATTTCAATCAGGGATGTATTTTTTGATGCTGCAAAAATAAATAATTATTTTCCAACTAATTAATGTTCCCTTAATAAAAGGTAACATAATATTACCACAACTATCATTGTTAATTTATTTATACCTTTTGTTAATTTCATCCATTTACAGTGGTTTCAGAAAAGCAGACATTNGACATTGCTTTGTTTTTTTTTTTTTTTTTTTTTTTTTTTTTTTTTTTTCATTAGTTACTCAGTTTTCAGAAAATGAAATTTTAATATTTTTCCCAAGCTTTCCTGAATGAAGAGAGAAGATGTGATTAGCTAATTTGCTGGATAGTATAATTAGATAACATCTAATTATAATTCCCGTGATTGCACTTATGATTTTTACTTTTCCACCTATTTGCATTGTTGATTGCGAAAGTAGTAAATTATATGAAAATTGTGATATAAACAACAGCTTATATATATATACATACAATAATATTTATTCATATATATATATATCATAAAGCTTGCATTATATATATATATGTTTTTTTTCTTTTTCATTTTTTTTTTGAAATTATTTCTATATAATTTTCTGCAATTTATAGAAATAATTTCAAAAAAAAAAAAAAATGAAAAAGAAAAAACATATATATATATATATATATATATATAATGCAAGCTTTATGATAT
This sequence comes from Setaria digitata, assembly GCA_003640385.1. Classification (NCBI taxonomy): domain Eukaryota; kingdom Metazoa; phylum Nematoda; class Chromadorea; order Rhabditida; family Setariidae; genus Setaria; species Setaria digitata. The sequence goes on along the minus strand of RCAB01000063.1, from coordinate 62,578 downwards.
ATATATATAATGAATAAATATTGTCAATAACATCAGTGTTCGTTTCTCTTATTTAATGAAAAATTGAAAAATAAAAAGGAAAATTTACAGAGCACTTACTGTAATGCAGAAATAATTTGAAATTTGTATTGCAACATGCAAAAATATAATTTTCTGCAATTTATAGAAATAATTTCAAAAAAAAAAAAAATGAAAAAGAAAAAAAACCATTGGGCTTGAACAATATCATTATTAAAATTAAATTCAATTTCCTAATGTAATTTTTTATTATTTGTTTAGCAATTCCTGTCTTTCTGATTCGAATATTGAAACTATGAGGCATAAAAATTTGGGTTGAGTTAATTTTATTTTATTGCAGTCAAATTGTGGCGGTGAAATTTTGCACTTTTTTCGCTTTTAATTTATTTTCATTATTCAAACTAAATTTAATTTTTTCCCAAACTCCCAACTGCAATTAATAAAAATTCATTTTGTTACCCATTGAGTTGGAAAAAAAAGCAAAATTTTTTTTCATAAATTTACTATTGATGTAAAAATTATAATTTACAAACTTAGTAAACTAGCATTCCTAACTGATTCGCAAAACTTATCATTTAACGTCGTGAATCAAAGATGCCATTTTCCACCTATGGTGAATTGTAATAGTCATGTAGGTACTTAATATTTTATTTTTATTTATTTTTTTTTTAAGAAGAAACTAAAAATATGGACATATTAGAAATATTAAATACGGTTCAACCATATTAAACAACATTTACAGGATACTTCTAATTTGCTAATTATTCATTTTGCGAAATTGAAACTCGATTTTAATAGTTTTTCAAAATGTTTAATACTTAAAGCGGGCAAAAACGATGCATGAATGATGAAATGTGTCGCTTTGTAAAGTAAAATTTTGTTCAGCAATGTGGCATTTACAAATGGAATTTATTACTGTTCTTATCAACTTATTCTATTTATTAGCGGGCATTTTCTTTTTTTAGAATCCAATAGTTAATTTCGTTTTTTTTTTTTTTGTTTTTTTTTGCTTTGTTTCGAGTTGCAAAGTTTTTGTTTCTTCTCTTTTGGCTAATTAATAATGGTCAAGACATTGAATGATTTCAGAGAAAAAATATGTTAATGTAAATTTTATAGTAAATCAAAAGCTTGCAGCATGATTACTCCTCATTTTATAACTTTTGCATATTGAAAATTTAGTCATAAATTCACATATAACTATTGTATCATGAAGATATATTGTTTGAAATTGTTCAAATTTTTTTTTTTACTTTAGTATTTTTACTCTTCCTTTTTTGGACAGAAAAAATTTTTAAAAAAAAAATTAAGACAACTTCAAAAACCAGATTTTATCACTTTCATTCTTTTAATGTCTCGTTTAACTTCGATTCTCTACTATTTATAGTAAAATTTGATTGAATGTAAAAAATTTTTCGTCGAAATGATAAACAGTCATTGATATTGATATGTGTTGAAATTAATTAGGTAGAATTACAAGAAACCAAATAAGGAAATGCGAATATACGATGGGTGTATATTTAATCACGAAATGCATATAAAATTATTTCTTATTTCGTCATGAAATATATTTAAACATAATGGACTAAGTATATCAGCATTATATATATAATATAATGAATTTTTGTACCTAATAATACTTTTTTTGTTGGCTAATCATATCAGTTATATGCATAACTGATATAATATTAAATATATTCATATATAGTACTAACTATAAAGAGTCTTTGTTGCTAATTAATAAAATCGAAAAGAAGAAAAATTAATTTTCTGATAGAATAAATGATACATTGAAAATGAATAGTGGGATTTGAATTCTTGTTAATTTAAACAAAACTTGTCATTACTTTAAATAAGTTTCAAAAAAAAAGTCAATTCACAATTTTTCCTTATCATTTGAATCAAAATTAAATGCATATTATAATACTCATATTAATTATAAATGGGTCCAATTTTGCCTTATTCTTCTTCATCATTTGCTTTTTTTTTTTTCCTTTTCACTGCTGTTCAACGAATTTTTTCAAAAATTGAATTCATTTTTTTCTTTAAAACAATTCCCAAATATTTTTTTCCTCTTCCCTCGCACATTTTCTTACTCAAAAAATTTTAAACCTCAGCCCACGCTTAGCCTTTTCATTACGCTTTAATTCTTGTACTTCATTTAAATATCATCGAACCGACGAAGTACATCTGGACATAATGGTTTTTTTTTTTAAATGTCATTGTAACGGACTATAAAAGTTTGAATGTAAGCCTGTGATTGCCATTTTGAATTCGCCAAGGCTGGAATTTGTCCGGCAGAAAATAAACTGCCAACGCTGATGTCCTCAGGAAATCTTCACGCAAGCAATTGCTGAATTTATATTTTTAAAGTGGAACTGCTTTTACCAAATTTGAAGTGGAAAAATCCTCGAAATTTTAGGATTAAGAATGGTTTAGCAAATGTTCCTTGTGACGAAAAGCATGCGACTAACTTGTCATTGCAACCTTTGTATAACATTTTATCATACTCATTATAACTTATCTCAACAACGCTCTCTTTCCATTTTAATTATGTAAAGAGCCATTTGGCAATTTATTGTAGAATTTAATGTGATTCTTACTGCTTCATAAGTTTATTCATTGTATAAATCTGTTTCATAGCAATTTCACCTAATCATAATTGTTGTATTTTTCTTAATTCATCAATGTCATTTGTTGCTTTTTAGACTTATCTTAATTGCTGAAAAATATGAAACCTAAATTTTGATAAAAACAATTTCAGAAAATGTTTATCATTTTCGGGCAACAAATGGGTTCAGTGAAATCCGAAATTCAACAAAATAGTAAACGAGTACTGCTAGGATTCATAATATTCACATCATTACATTTGGTTATGCCAGTAAGGAGTTTTATACAACAAACATATCAGCGAAATAAAATGAATGAGGTATATATTATATATCAGATATTACTTTCAATTTTAAGAAACTTTTAAATGTGAAATAACGCAGAAAAATCTTCACATAGTTTGAAGTAATCATTTTTTGTTTGTTCTAATTTATCCTATTTTGTGTTGAAAAATGGTAAATTTTCATTATACTTTTTTATATTAAGAGAGTAAACTAATCTCATTATTTTAGGTATATCTTCAAAATTTTTACTTATATTATGAGCTCTGAAATTAGTTAGATCCGGTAAAAAGATTTAAGACTAAATTCATTAGCAAGACTAAGACTAAATCTGGTAGCAATGAATGACACTTGAGCGATTCGTTTATTGCCTTAGTTAGTTAGTTAGTTCACTGCAGAGTATGGTAAATGATTTGCATTTAAACGATCTGCTAAAGCGATCAGCTGATAAGAATTGGGAAGAAATTGATCCAAATTGTGGAATTTATCGGCATCAATCGTTACATGCTGTTATGGATCGAGTTTGTGAACTTTGCCATGAAATGTTTTCATATGAGGAGAATAGTTTGCGTGCCGAATGTCGGTTTGTATTTCAATTTTCATTTTATTTCAGCAAGAAAATGAATTAGAAAGATCAAAGGATTTAGCTTGCTAGTTCATTTTCTACCATTTCAAATAGATGAATTTGTAGTTTTCACTTTTGGGCTAATAGTTATTTGAAAAAAGCTTTTGCTGTTTGTTGTTCGACATTTCGTTCTGATAATTCATTGTTTCGAGCAATATGCAATTATTTATCATTTTATCAAATACTGATCCATTTTAGATATATTTTAAAAAAAAAAAAAATTAGTAATCTCATTTATGATTTATAAATATTTGAATTTTTAAATTTGTTCGAAAACATTTTATGCTAATCAATATTCCCTTAAATGAAACGATTCAATTAATTTCCTTTTTGCAGCAAGAATTGTTTCCGTAACAGAAAATTTCGCACATGCCTACAAATCTTTTCACCATCAACAAATGGTGCGGGAAATAAACACACGGCGAGATAAATTACCGAAATACCGCTAATAGCGTAATATCTTCCATTACTGTTATTTCTTTTAGTTCTCGCAAATAAGCTATATAATTTAAAATTTAAATAATCATTATTGTTTTTTTTTTCAACTGTTTGATAATTCGAGCATAACTTAGCACGGTTATCGATTCCATTAACAGATCTATTAACACGATCTAATTTGCCCAACAATTTCGTTGTCTTTCCTTAACTACGATTTCAACAATGATATCAATATATAATTATTTCTTTATACTTGTTTAATTTCCTAATTTGTTTAGTGATTCTTTTAACTTTACTAATTTTACTAAAATATATTGGAGGTAAAAAATTGAATCAATAATTAATTTGGATTCTTTAGGAAGGGGTTATTCTCTTTAGCTTGGCAAAAAGATAACGATCTTTTAAATCACTTCCGAGAAATTAATGGGTTAATCCAATTTTTAAATGCTGTGCGAATTAAAAAAAAAAAAAAAAAAAAAAAAAAAAAGGGAAAAAAATGTTATAAGACCTACTGTATCGAAATAATCTAATTCAAATTTCAAAATTTTCTTGCTAATTTGAATAGCTATTCCATCCGTAATATAACCAGATAAAAACACTTAGAGGAATAACACTTCACTAGAAAAAAAGTACTGCAGTATATTGGAAATGATTTAAACCGGTTGCCAATTTGGAAATTTAAATTCCATTTTGTGGCCTGTAATATTTTCTGTTATCTTTGATAGCACCTATTTTACCCATTATTTATTGTACTCTCCTCATTCCTTTTGTATAAAGCACTATTTCGTTGAATAATGAATGGGCGAAATTTTATACCTATGATTCTTTTTAGCTTGGTACTTGTAATAAAGATTTCACGCACTGACTCATATTTGGAAATCCGTAAAGGTAATAGTACACCTAAGGTCAGGTACATAAATTTGCACGTTTTATTCTACGAAGGGACAAGAAAAAATCTTTGCCATCAAGTAGTAAAGTAAAAGAATTCTGGATTTGGAGATTTCATCCTTAATTTGATAAACATTTAACTGGATGAAAGAATTAAGTTCAGAAAATTAATAAATCAGTGAATTCAGAATGTTCAAATATAATAACTCCTTAGACAAACAAGAAAGTGGCAAAAAAGTTCTAAGTTCATTTCGTTCTATTACTGCAGTAACTTATGTAGTATAATTTGAAAACCTAAACGAACTTAACGAACTTGAGACGGCTGAAGTAAAACAAATCTTCAATAGGTCAGTAAAGCAAACCTAAACTAAAGTTAAACTAAGATTAATTAAGCACATAATTTAGGCTAATTGAAAATTCATCAAAGAATCCATACAGCCTTTTACCTAAAAAAAAGAAAAAAAATATTTTATTTGAAAATATTTTAGTTTGAAGAATTGCATTTATGAGACAAATACAACGAAGAACAGATTATCATGGCAAACTAAAATGAGAGTATTCAAAAAAAAAAAAAAAAAAAAATAGATGATTTAACTAATCAAATAGCAAATAAAACAGAATAGTTTAGTAATTGAAACCTTAAGATTCCTTGAAAATATTAAGTAGTGATAATTAAAGTACTAAAGTACATTAAAATATATTTGTTATATTGGCTTATGGCTGCAAATTTTTGAAAAATCAAGTACCACCAGGAGAATGAAAACAAGGAATAAACAAATAGGAATTTAAATAATGGTTATCATGAAGTATTACTAAACAACACTATTATCAACAATTTCATTAATGTACTTATTCCAGTGATTATTCATCACAATATTAATAGTTTGGATTTATAGTTACCGTTATGAAGGTAAGCGTAACGGTTACTGGCGCTGTCATTCAGAAAATAATTAATAATAATTGTTCATTACAGTAGTGATGGTGCTGATGTCACCATTAGCGATATAGTTAATACTTATAGTTGCTTATCGCGATAAAGATACGGCTGATCACTACTAAATTTCTTTACATTCATCCTGTGATAGCTGATTATCACAGTAATGACGATGCCAGTTATTATGAATTTAATAATGATTATTTATCATGATAACGGTGTTATAACTGATGTTGCACATAATAATGATAGTAGTGATAATTATCACCATCATGAATAATTCCTGTTGCAAGCATTAGAAAAATATATAGTATAGTATAGTTTTTTTTTTTGTTGAAAAATAGTATAGTTTTTGCAACGCCCCTGATAAACACATTAAAATACAGGGAAAATAACTTGCTGTTATCACGTGATATCATGATAAACAATCACTGCTGTAGACATAATAACAACAAAACTGATAATCGGAGACACCGTAATTATGATAAATAAACGCTTCTGTAATACCAAAAAAATCAAATCACTATCACAAATATAATGGCGAGGCAATTCTGATGAACAGCACACTACGATTATCGTGTAAATAATTATTAATTAACATATCAAGAATGATAGTGACAAGAGTTAGCTATAATAAATGATGTTTATTATAGACATAATAAAAATAAAATAATTACCATAACACGATTACTTTAATAAAAAAATCTTTGGTATTGCAAAGCATATCAATAAGAATAGTTGTGATCAAACGCTGTCGTGATAGTGATACAAGTACTACTACTGCGATAAAAATATTGATCAGTACTAACTATTATAAATATAAATAATCATTATTGTATTCTCAATAACAAACGCATTGATGAACAGTACTACCGCTATCATCATAAACAATCGCTGTTATAAGTATTACGAGGAAAAAAAAAAACTGTTGGATTGCAACATCATAATAATTACAATTGCAGGAGAAATAATGATGATAATGATAATTTTAACACAGTCGTCATGATAATCAACTGCATAGGTAGTAGAAATTATGACAGTAAATGCAGTGAACAAAATGCAGTTTTGCGAGAATGTTTCAGTTTAGAAATCTTAGAGCTTTTTCACTTTTTTTTTTTTCGATTAATTTGCATAAACAATTTGTCCTTCAATATTATTACTATTATCTATTCATTCCACTATTCCTGCATATCGATTGATTGATTGATTGATTGATTGATTACCTTAACGTGAGTTGTTAATTTACCGGTTGTTCATTTAATCCGTTCGAGTAATTCTTCGATAGCAGTGCTTACTGTTTTGAAAGAGTTTTTACGGTTATGATAGCTGTTCGCAAAAATCCTAAGCGAATTTTTGTTATTAAAAGTTACTACGAAGTTACTTAGAGTATCCACAGGTCGCCTGCATGCAGAAAGTAATACTTTTTTTTTTTTGTTTTCAAGGTTTTGATTTTAAGTTAATAATTGTTTTTCAGTGAAGTATTTTGCTTGGTGTAATCGCTGCATATAGCATAATAGCTGGAATATTTTTCAAACTGTAAAGTCATGGATCGTTTGAAGTTATTGTGGAATTCCTGAACAGGTCTAATAAATCTATCAATTACAGATCTTACGAGGCTTTTTTCTTTTTCGTAAGTTCGAGTAATTATTGTTATGTGCCTTACCGAAAGGATTTATTGTGAGTCCTTTCTCGGAAAGATTGACCTGTACTTTCGATTGGGCCTGTTTGATAAATTGTACAAAGACAATTCTTCAAGAGCAATTTGAACGGCATTTTATTTCACACAGACTGGTAGTAACAGTGGTTCATGATTAAAATTTTTTCATTTCTCTTCATTTTGCATATTTTGGGTACCTGAGAACCGTAAAGGTACCAATAGCTGTGCCACCAGCTGGTTGTTATGCAACCGGAGGTGTTAGAAGCCTTTAGCATACCACAGGTTGAAAGCTTACCCGTTGAATCTAAGAACCAGTTGCAGGTTCACGTGATGGACCACATGTCATTACAGGTGACAATTTGAGGTTAAGCTCAATATCTTTCATCTCAGTTTCAGGTTCATCAGTCCAGTTTTGGTTGCTCTGAATGGAATCCTACTGGAAAATTTGCTTTTTATCTCTAATTTAAAATGCAACATGTTCTACTACTGTCGCAGCTTTGGATCGCTGAGTGTCATTTGCATGTCATGCGGATATGTCGTATGGACGGTGAGCAATAAAATTGTCCGCTTCATTTTTTATTTTTATGTTTAGAAGATTTCTGAAGTAAAATGCATTTATTTCTGCAATTGAATTACTATTCTCCTACAATCATGTGGATTTGTTGGTCGAAATTGTACGTCTCTTAAATTGTAACTGCTGTTGGCGGTATTGTCGATTCGCTGATTTCCTTTTGCTGGCAAAGTTGTCGCCTCGTTGTTATTTTTTTTTTTTTTTTAAGGAATTCGATATGAAATAACGTCTGACAGCGATCTATCAATCCGTTCTTTAGTGATCTGATCTTCGTCTCTCGATTGCGTCAGTATTGCAAGAGCGCCTGGTGAAGCGAAGGTGTTTGAGCTTATTTGATCGTAGTCCAGATTTACGGAAAAGCATTTGCTGCAACATTTTCCGGTCTTTATTTCTTGCTACGCTTTTTCGATTAGATATAATTAGCGCAAATGTTCTCTTCAACTTCACTTCTTACAAAGTATTTCTGCTTTTTTCTTTTTATTATTTGCTAATTATTTCTTCACTTTCACTTCGAATTTTATTCCCTTTCTCTTTTTTTTTTTTTTTTTTTTTTTTTTTTTTCACGTAAAATTTCTTTAATTTCTATGACTGAATCGTTTGTCACTTAGTGTATTATGGCATTTCTTCGGTGTAGGTGTTGTTTAGTGCATGGATGTAATCAGTTTTGCAAGTGTAACAAATATCTGATAGTGTTTTTTGTCAACCAACCACAAGTGAATTTTACTTCTTGATGGAAAGAGGAAAAGAGAGAGATGTGGCAAGCTTGATCTTGCTTCTAGATCTCTAGACTGTAAGAGCTTGCCAATGATTTATGAATTTCGAACAATGGACCTGCTAGTATACGTTATTTTGGTTACGGTAGTCTTTTCATACGTTGTAATACTTTAGTATCCGCATCTATCCTCATTTCTCTTCAATACTGTAATGATCTATTTATTATTTCTTTTTGAAATTTCATAAATGTTACCTACAAAGCATTCCTGCTTTCTTTTGTTTCCTTGAATTTATTTACGTTAAATTAAATTAGAAGTTAGGTTGACGCTGTATCGATCATTTTTCTACCCTTTTTCGTTGATAATTTTTCATTATCTGTGAGGACTAGAAAATTGTCCCGTTGAACAAAACTAAGCAGTAACTACTATTACAAGCAAGAAGCAAACAAGTTTCATGGATGTAGAAGAAGCTGAGAACATTGTTTAAGTAGCATTTACGAAACTTTAGAGATAAATGATTTATTTCTTTCGAGAACATAGCACGGTAAAGTGGTAAAAATTCAGAAGGGACTACTGTAGCTGTACGTTGGTGCCAATAATCTTTTTTTTAAAAACAATAAAAAGGAAAAGAAAAAGAATACGATTGAAATACAAATCATGACATAACATTCAATGTGAAGAAATTTAGGAAAAAAAATTACACTTAAGGAACGAAATTTGACAAAGCATACAAGAAAAAAAAAAACCGGAAAGAATTGAAATTAAATTTTTTTCTTTTTTTTTTGTATTGGTAGTACTAACAATGACAACAAAATATCACTGACTAAGCCGAATAATTCCACTTAGACCTCAAGTAGTACTAAAAAATGAAAAAAAAAAAAAAAATGATAATCTAGCAATAAATGAAGCCATACACTATCACTAAATCACATTGCCAACATAATATGCACATAAAAATGAGTAATATAGAATGTTAAGTTAATCGTAAACAGGTAACATCTAATATTTTCAACCTGTACTAATGCCATAAAATTATAAATTAAAATTCAGTTTACGATAAGTAATGTAAAATGAGAAACGTCGCGAAATAAGTCCTTGTTCTCAAAACAACATTACATTCAACTTATAAACTCATATAATATTAAATTAGTGTGTGAAACAATGCTAAATTAACGAATAAAATGTATCATGTAATGTCAAATTAATTGCTGTTTTAAAATTATATCTTGTTAAATCATTCTTATAGTAAATTCATATAGTGAAAAACAAATTTTTGAATGGTATAAATCAATGACAATAAGTTATAGCAATACTATATTGCCTTAAATGTAGGGGAATTTTAAAACAATGCAATAAAATGTCAAAGTTCATCAAAGCAGAGGCATGTAAGATTAATATAATTTTAAAAACTAATATAATAAAATGTAAATTTAATCCCTGGTAGATATTCTATAATATCAATTTCAAATGTAAAATAAATAATATTAATTAAGCAATCCATTCAAAACTGTCCCTCAGTGATTTTAATATTATTTAAACCACTTGTAATTTTTTAGTAGTATTGAACTGACTTCGAACTAATACCAAATAATGTTAAATAAAATGTTAGTGAATATTTCGCAGTGTTAAATTTAATTTAAAATGTTAATTTAACCTCAGCTAATTGTTATAACAATATCAAATAATTTCAAATTGATAAATATTTTACCCTGCTGAATGTGTCCTAAATTGATGCTATACAATGATAAATCAACCTTCGGGAACTAGTATGTATATTAAGTCAAACTCTTAAATAATTAATAATAAGAATAAGCATTGATAATTAAGGCACTAGTAATATTCTATCATTATTAATATGAGGTTAAGTTGAGATTGTTTAACTAATGTCAGTGTCATAAATATTGCATGCTAATAAGTAGCCAGTTTGACATTGCAGATAATTATTTTGTAATGAAGTTGACATTATATAAAACAAAAAAAAAAAAAAAAAAGACTGAGTCAAGTTCAATACAATGAAATGTTTATTGCAGGTAAAAATATAACATTCGTTATCAGCTGAAGGTCAATTTGATGTCATTCTGCAACTGTAAGAAACTTAGTTATCGAGGAAGGATACTGATAAGAGTTGCACAGAACGATCAGAACTATTAGTTATGAAATACAAGATGGAATTGTTATTTGAAGTAAGTGAGAATTTCAACAAATTTTATTGCTTATTCAACATTTTGGTTGTGTTTTTTGATATATATATATATATATCAAAAATAATTATATTTAGACTCAATGGGATTCATACATTGTTATTGAATTTCTTTCAAGTGCAAAAACTGTTAACATTATAAAATTTATAAATTAGAGACGAGAAAGAATTTAGTTCTGACTTTCCAACTTTCTTTTTTTTTAAAAAAAAAATGCAAGAAATTAAAAACAGAAGATTTTTTTTCACAATTCCGCAGATAATTTGAAAGTTTAACAAAAAAAAAAAAAAAAAAAATCGTTATCAAAAAAGCCGAATGTTTTGTGTAAAACGGTTTGAAGCGAATACTTGGCGAAATATTGAATGCTATTGAGATTCACTTGATAGATTGGAATGCAACATCTTAGCCATCATTTAAAAGCACTTGAGAGTTGTGCTAATTTGATTTAGCTTCTATCTCTAGTCAACTGCACACTGCGAACTAAAGTTTCCAAATTAGCCTCGGTATTTTAAATAAATGTAAAATTTTTAACTGCAAATTGAACAACTCAGTTGCAAGATGGCAAAAGAATAAAGTTAGTCTTTAAACATAAATTCATTCTCCGGTCATCAATTATTTAGAAGCTTGAAAGAAAGTTTTGAGAAAAACGATTTTTATCATATCAGATTTTCTAGTTTGCAGAAATTGTCAATATTAGAAAATGGTTGTAGCTGGAAATGCAACAAACTTTGATAGAAATTTTCATTTTAAACTTGATATCAGTGCTTACTTCATTCTGATGATAGTGTAATTCATCCCAAGGAATCTTCTTTCCTTTTGTACTTTTCTTTTTTTTAATCAACCGTACAATTATGAAAATAATTTGATCCGAAATCGAGCAAAGTTTAACTGTTTTCAATTCAACGTTTTTCACCTTGCGCTTATCCAGTGATTGTATTGATACTATAAAAACATTTACAAATTGATACTTAAAATTCCTTATTTCTTATTTACAATGTAATGGAAGGATACATTTGTTTCGAAATAAATTTAGAAGAGAAGAATTTAGAAGAGAAGCTTTGGCTGAAAAGAAAAGGCAAAGGTTCAGTAGCCAAGAAACAGGACCAGAAATGAACCAAAAAAATTATTATAGTGATTTTTTTTACATATGGACTTTCTTCTCATCTTCCTCATTAATCCATTCAACTCTTTTGTCTTCATCGGCAAAAAATGATAGCTGATGTAAAATAAAATATTCCTATTCGTTGATTATCTTTAACAAATAAGCAATATATAAATGCATATATAACAAAAGATATTATAAAGTAGCACAGTGCATAACAAATTTGCATAAACATAAGACCGAAGTTATTATATTCAAAAGAAATTGGTTAAAGATTTCTGTTAAATTTATTTTTTTAGCAAGCAAAAATTTACATTTTTTGTCAGATTTTTGAATATAACTGTTTTTTTCTCATTTTTTTTTTTTTTTTTTTCATTGCTGTTGTAATGTTAATTGTTTCTCTCTTCACTTTCAGTTTTTTTCATTTTGAATTTTAAAATTTTCAACGATTTCATTCTTCCTCGCACCCCACAACCTGTGTCCATTTCTTCAGTTAACCATAAAAATTATTAGTAGCAGCAATCTGATTTGAAAGATGAGATGAATAATGAGGAAAAGATTTCAAATATTAGATAAATTGAAAACGAAATAACACTCTTTTGTTTTATTATTTTGTATTTGGAGTTTTTAATACTGTTTTCTATTGCAATGTCATTTTCTTTTCCAATTTTAATTTTGATAATTTCAATAGAATCGAATGCTTCTATGTTTATGTCTGCGGCAACACTTAGACATCATTTCATCAATACTTTTCTTATTTACTTTTTAAATAAGTTAATAACTAATGCCATTTTTGCTACAAGCACCAACTGTTTTTACTATTTATTTTCTAGTGATTGGCTATTTTTGTGTATTTTCATTGGTTATATAAATCTCTTTGGTTTTTGATTCCGTTACTAATTATTATTATTTCATGTTTATCAGTAATTTTATCTAGCTTAAGTACTGATAGTTGTAATTACCACTTTTTTTTTTTCAAATCACTCACTGAATAACATTTTTTTTTTCACTCTTTTCGAAAGGATTTGATCTTTTTTTAATTTGTATAAAGTTCAACAATTTCTCATTAATTGATTTTTCAATTAGTACTTTCTACTGCCAAAAATTTGACTGCTCAAAATTCGTACGTGTTTAATATTCCATTACTAATCAACTTACTTCTGCTCATGTTTTGGCTATAGAGAATATAAAAAAGTAGGACCATATCTGTGTGTGAATGATTAATTTTAAATAGTCCGATTTTCCTATAACTTTGCTAAATTTATATGCCAACAAAGTCAAAGTAAAAAAAAAAAACACTCCACTCTAAGCATTATTACTTTTCAAAAGTTCCATAGTTCTAGGTTAGATTAAATTTCTCACAAAGATCTGAAGTCATTATTTTATTAATATTATATGAATAATCTAATAATTGGTCTTCTTATTTATTGAAAACAGAACATTTTAGTGCCTTGTGAACTTTGGCAACTGATTAGTGATAATCACAATCAGCTTAGCATGAGAATTTTAATTTTTATTTCGAACGATTTTTGGACTTTTATCATTTGTGAGTAATTCTTTTTTTTATTTATTTATTTTTCATCTTTCTATTTTTTAATTTTTTTATTTGCATAGAAATTTATGATAGACATTATTATTGCAGGAAATAACCTGATTGATACTCTTTACCATTCTGCACCATATGCCTTTTATCTATTTCATCGTTTTTGGCAAGTTAACTTGCAGTCACATACAGTCGAACTTTTTTGCTCGAGAAATTTTCTTTGTTGTTGAAAGTTTTGTGAATTCCGTTGGCCATCTCTCTTTTTCTGTCCGGTTATTTCGTATTTAAGTGAAATGCATACCTTTTCATTAACCTCAACTACTGCAACTTCCTCACTCACCATTTGCTACTACTGTTAGAAGTTTCATTTGTCAACTTCCTGCCATACTTTATCCAACTATTTACACTTGCTGTATGTTTTTCAAGCTCATGCTATTTCCTCACAGCATGCTTCTCATCCTTTCTGTATTTCCAGTTAGCTATAATTAGTCGAAATGTTCTCCTTAACTTTTTCTGTTGCAGAGTATTTCTGTCTTCCACCTCTAATGTAATATTTCTCTTACCTCTACATATGTCATCATTTTATCTCGTATTAATTAATTAATTGCATGTCCTTTTATGATTAATTGAACTTGCCTCTAGGCATTTTCTAGCTTTCTTTATAGATCCTCGTAAGCTAGTTTGTCCAGCTTTATTTTTGCCACTATTCTTACAAATTTCTTTGCTTCATTTTTCGTTCTCCTTGATCCCTAACATTTAGTCACCTACGAAAGTTTGCTAATTGCATCCGTTTACTTTAGCAAATTTTTTGCTACTTTTACTCATTCATTCCTGTCAGTTTCCATTGTTTTTCACTAATTTCTTTTGTTAATTGCAAGTTTCTAAACTGCAACTAAATGAATTGCCGACTGATCAGTATATGTTTCACATTTGGTGAATTTGTCTTCTTTCCGCTTATACTTCTGTGAAATTCTACCTATAATTTAATATAATCTTACATTTGAAGTATTTTTGAGCCGAATAAGTAACGTAAGAAAAGACTGTTTAAGTATTTGAAGGGAAAAGTGATGATATAAGAAAATAAATAATTTTTTTTGCTTTCAATTGTGGAATTATGACAGTTATTCCTGTAAGAATAGTAATGGACAAGTTGTGATAAAATATAATGTATAAATGATATTATATCGTACATTTAACAAATATAGTGTAAAATATAATCTAGTATAAAATAATAAAGTATGAGATATAAAATTTTATCATTTTATGCCATATTATATTTTATCACAACAGTGATAAGCTATATTTATCAATATTTCAAACATTAACAGTTATGTTGGTGTTAGAAGCATTGCTATAAGGACTAATAATCATTTTAATCAGCACAGCGGTGGGGGGGTAAAAGTGTTGACTAGTAATATTGTTTTTTATGAACAGTCACTGTTTTAGCTATTACAACGATGAATAGCACCGCTATCATGATAAAATAATTGTTTCTCTAAGCAAAATAGCGATAACATTGATGACTATCACTATCGTTATTCTGATTATTTTGATAAGAAGTAATTAATATACGAAAATTTTGTTTAAAATTCCATCTGGTTTTCATAATAAATTAGTATTATATTTCAATCATTTATTTACTTTTTTTTTAATTTTCCTGAAATCATGTTAATCATCGAAATAATCCTTTCTTCTGTCAAACTATTCTCCTAACTTTAAATGCACTCAACAAATGATAGAACATTGTTGCATCAACTTTTTCTTTATTCATCAATCATTAGATTCGTTTGTTGATAGAAGCTAAGCTGTAGTATATTTTATTATTTTTTTTTCTGCTCCTTTTGGCTTTTATCTTCTTGACTAAATAAAGCGAAGTCACATATTTCTAATCTCTTATGGCGACACTTTTCAACTTCATGTGGAATGAGAGTTTAAATTTTATACCTTTCATTTGTCGATTTGATATAGTTTTATTGGTAGATTAATGCAAACCGTGAGAATGGTAAAAGTATTAACGGGAAGTAGTAAACCTCGGAATAAAAATTCAGGCTGTTACACGTTTACAATTTAAAGTAAGCTATAGCTAAACTTGTAACTGATGACTTTTAAAGGATTTTTTTTTTCTTGGTCCAATTGTTTCTTCTTATTTTATCTTGCTGATGTATACTATTTCCATTGTTGAATGTCCAAAGCACATCTTTATCTGATATTTGTATTGAAATATTGTTGCTTATCATCATCTTTGATAATTTTGCATTCCTCTATGAAGTACGAAGTAGCTTCCAGTTCTGTTGATAATGAAAGCTGATTATCACAGGTCCAGTGTCTGTTAAATTTAGGCTTGTTATATTCTCGATTTTCTAGATGAATTCTTATTTCGTGTGTTCCGTAGCGAAGTTTTGCAGTGATTTTGCTTTTGTAATAATCATTTTTTTTTTTTTTTTTTTTTTTTTTTTTTTTTACATATCGAAAGGAAAAGAGGCTATTTTTTGAATGAATAACTAAATGAAGAATTCTTTTTCTATTCTGGGAGCCGCTTTTTTTTTTTTTTCGAATATATAGATAATTCAGTGTGCGGTTCATTACAGCTATATACACTGCAAGAATTTTTTTGGCTAGTTAAAATCCCAAAAGAAAAAATATCGCTTCTTTTAGTTCATTGTTTTGAAGGAATATTTGCTGGCGCATCACTCATTCATGAAAAAAAAAAATTTTTTTTTTTGCTGTTTTTAGTTCTTGTTTTTCTTTTTTTTCTCGGATTTTGACAACTGATGATATAAGTCCTTATCAGCAACATACAAGTGAGCATTTAATAATTCTTGTCAATTTAAGCATCTAACATTATCAGCGAAATCCTGAACTCACGTTATTATTCATTTTCATATTAAAAAATAATAATAATAATAATAAAGCACTAGATTTAAGTGTTATCATAACAATGAAAAGATTTTATCGTTTCCTATTTATTTGTGTATTTTAATTTTTCTTTCTATTGTCACTTCGTGTGAAATATCCAGAAGATAAGATTAGTCAAAATAATTATTGAAATGCAACGATTGTTTATAGTAATATCTCACATACATAGTCATATTGGATTGCTATCCAAATTCTAATTTAGGGAAGAAGCAATAAAATCCAATTGATAATTGTAATAGCGATAATAACAATAACAATAAAACATACGTATATGTAAAACATAATAAAACATATATATATGCATAGATATATATGCATAATATGTAAGTTATTGAGCTTAAAGTTTTATCCATCCCATACGACAGCGTTGTTTCATCATCGAGAAGACTCATTTGGTTCTAAGTTCTAAAAGTGAATCAATAGTGCTTGGCGTGATGTTTGTATGTGTGTGTCAATATTTTGATTCAATTTTCGACTTTTTGCTATTTTTCAATTCAAAATATTTTGGATTACGCATCTTTCACAGTTCATACTTATACTACTAGTTAATAGGCTGCTACTAGTGCTACTGCTATTATTGCCGACATTACTGTGGATATTGCTGTTATTTACAGTAGTGGTCTTTATTATGCTACTGGCTACAAAAATAAATTATTTTGATTGCATATTTGATTGATTAATAGAGTTGTAATTAGCACCTTGACATCAAGTCACTCATTACTGGGAAGCTACAAGTATTGCTGTAATTTCGCTTGTAAGAAATAATAATGAATTACTGCTATAGTTTTGTTGTGAAAAAAAATATTATACGTAATATTGCAAGAGTAATTTAATAATACTATCATATTATTTTATAAGTATTTTTTAATCTGCTAGAAACTTTCCGATTCGCGTTTTTTTTTTCAACAATTTTTAAAGTGTTCCGTTAAGGTATTCAAATTTATTAAGTAAAGAAACGTTTGCTAAAATTACCCGGATATTTATTTTGAATAAATATTCAAATGAGTTTCGGGAATCAATCAAATTTACCTTTTTTTTTTTTTTTTTTTTTTTTTTTTTTGAGAGGGGAGGAGGGAGGGGAGAGAGGAAAGTGGCTGCCGAGATTTGCTCTCTGATAATGGCAATTAATTATTGCTGCTTATTTTTTGGAGCTTAACAATATGTTATTATGAGAACAATGCTAGCCGCGACATTTATTATGAACCAACTGTAAACCGCATCCTGCAATACCAAAATATCACCACATTATCAGGCTGCAGTAATGGCAACTGTTCATTTTCGCCAGCAACAATAAAATTAATTGTTCGGTATCTGCTTAAGATTAATTTTTAACTATAGAAAAATAAAATAAAATTCAAATTAAGACTAGTTTTGCAAGCTCTTTTTTGTTCTGGTTCCTCTGCTGGAAATTTATACGAATATCATAAAATAATTCTAATTGGACAGTTCAAGTTTCTTATTTTTGTTCATTTTTAAAATTTTTTTTTTTTCGACAAGCAACACATTATGCCTTTCTGTAGTAATGCTTAAAATATTGTCCCGCTGGTCTGTTTGATTACCTGTCCATGTTTACTTGAAAATTCACTTTGAATTGTTCATCATCATTATATGTATGATTATTATATATATATATATATATATATATATGAAATATTACAAACTCTTAACCTAACTGTTAGAATTGCGAATTACAAGTGATTTAGTTGAGACACTTGCTCTCTCTTCAATTCCCATCATTTTTTAGATCACAGAGCTTCATTAAGTTCACCACTTTCAGAATCAAAACTTACAAACAAAATTATTCCGATGAATGAATATACAGAATTCTCTCTTATTAATCGCCCTAAACAGATGAAGAAAGTAAGAAAAAAAAAAAGTGTTATATTAGATTCATGCCTTCTTATTCCTGTAATTCTTGAAATATTCAAACTTCAAGATGATAATTAATCCCGATAGAATTTTTTTGATATCCATCTCAAGATGCTAATTAATTTCGATAAAAGCAAGCATTTCATGAACAGTAATGATGAATGGACGGGTAATGCATCCTGTGCTTGTTAGAGACCAGGATGGTCTTGTGAATGATATGGTGCCTAAAGTAATACAATTCAATGAATCCAGTGAAAACTACCGTTGTCTTTGCAATTGCTTCCATATAAAAACTGGTGCACTTATCGTTGCTGGTAATTCTTTTTCCTTTTTTTTTTTTTTTTTTTTTTTTTTTTCAATATGAAGTATTAGGATTATAATGTGGTAATTCAAGATACCATAACTGAATCTGACGAAATAATGTACCATCATTACAACATTATTTCTGAACAAGTTAAATATGAATAATGATTAATAAGACTTCACACTATCGGTAGCGTATAAACATAAATGTGAGCTTAATTAGAGGGAAATTGGTTCTTTTTTTTCACAATTAACATTTAATGCTGGAAATGAAAGAATATTACTGTCGATAGATTTTGAATTGTGACAGTATTTCTTTTATAACTTCAGTAATTTAATTTCTATAAATTTCAGTGTTCTCTGGCTAGGTTAAATTACTTCTTCCGACCATTCAGTCTTTTTCTGTTTCACACATGTGTTTTAGCTCCGCTATTACCCTTAGATAACTTGTTTATATCTTTAGTTCTTAAATGAAACTCAAAACACTTACATTAACATTTGTTATGGTCGAAAAAGAAAAAAAGAAACTATCTGTATTTCAGATGGCTTTCGTCTTAATTTTCGAAGCATTTCAGGTACAGAGATGCTAATGTTGTTAATATTTCTCATTAATTCCTTAGTGGTAATTGTGGGACAAGATACCATATATGAAAGAATCACAGGTATGTCATTTCTTTAAGTTAGTTTCAAAATTTTTTCTTTTTTTAATTCTTCATTGATAGTATTAATGCTTTAATTGCAGGGACATATGATAATTATATGATGCAGTCATTTTCCGCATCCATGATAGGCATTGGGCTTAGTTTTTTAGCAGTTATCCTACTTTTTGTTGGAACAGTTCGCAACATCGCTACATTTTTAATACCTCACCTTATTATGCAGGTTCTCTTTCCTTGCAGTTAGGTAAAATCCCACCAAGTTTACTTGATTTAGTAATGAAATATTAGTAATTGTAAATTTAGGGAGTGCATATATAATTAGAATTTAATGATTTAATATACAAACACATAAATTACACTTGAGTTTGTGTAATCAACAGCACGGATTAAACGCTCCATATTTTCAGATAATTGTAGTATTAATACTTGTATTTGCTTTGATATGCGGTATCATTGCTCTTTCTACCAATACAACAGTATTTTATCGGTTGATGAATGCAGTATCATTCAGGGAACATCCCGGTTCTACTACTGTTGCGTTGGATGCTCAAACTACTGCATGGTTTATCACCATTTTCATCCTTTATTTTACCTGTCTTGTATTACAGGTCATTAAATTTCATTATACATAGCATTCATTTCTTCTTGCTTAAAAAATTGAACAGGAGGTGAAAATAGGATTAAAATAATCTCATCCAAAGTAATACAGGTAAGTTCCAAAATTTAGTTGTCGCGAAAGAATGTTTAAAAAAGTTAAAATTACTGATAGAAAGTTGTATTCATTCGGTACAACCAGAGTAGTCTTGTCTTCCTCACTGTGTGTTCAGAACAATTTCAGTGTTGGTACATAGTGATCATTTACAATTGCTATCACTACTTAAAGGAACGGTGCCGCTACATGGATTACTGTCTTGCATTCAGTACACCGATGAAAACACTCAACTCCCGATGATTGTTACTATACTGTATAATAATAATAGTGTATTACATATAGTTAGAATAAATCTGTCCAGTAAATATTGTAAGGTGAATGAGTTAACCAAAACAGATCAGTTTGGAACTGAGATTTCAGAATATTAATCTGTAAGGAATGATTCATCATCAACTATTTGGGAATTCCCTTACATCTATTTTTCACATTTTTTTAAATCACCTCTGGGAATCGTTGTGTTCCAGAAATTGCTAAGCAGAAGTATGGTGAGGAGGTCGCTCAAAAAAGTTCAGTAAAGTTCCTTAAGAACATTCCTTCCATTTAGCATTTACGATCTATTCCTGTAAATTGCATATCATAAAAAATGTCATTAAAAAAATCTGATTTCTAAAGTAGCTTACGTACATCTATTTCGAACTGTTGAACTCACCTAACTTTATAATATTTTAGTTGATTAGATTAGATGGATTTTAAATATAATAAACTATTAATTTCTACTTTAACTTGCATTTCTTTATAAAACTTGTAAGACCTAACCATAATATTTAATTAAACAATGGAATGAATCTGCAAGATCTGCAATGCTATTGCCTAACCCTCGAAATACTAATTTTGACAAGTCATTTCGTTTTGTTTATGATTTTCTACACGAAGTGGTACTATAGGAAAACGAAGTTCGAAAAAAAAAAAAAAAAAAAAGAAACATCTCAGTAGTATTTAAATAAAATATTTAAATCTGAAAAATATATCAAAAAACGAATTACTTGGAAAAAAATTATATCAAAAGGAAGAGAAATGATTTGAAAAAGTATGAAAACGCAGATAGTATAACGAATTCTTTACGAGGTGATGAAATGCAGCAATTATAACACAAAACCATTGTATGAGTAGATTAATTACATCTCCATCAAAAAGCACAAATGTGTTAAGTGAGAAGACGTATAGAGACGAATGCAGTTGGTCGTTATCAATAAAAAAAAAACTAATGATTACGGAAAAGAAATTTAGTTTGGTACTAGATATAAGGGGAAGAATAGGTGGAGCTTTGTACATTCTTATCTCAAAATTAAAACAAACTACCTAATAATTGAGGAACACTCGCAAGCGTTTTGAATCTGATTTTAACTTCTAAATAAATGAAAAGAAATCCCGTTAAAGCTGAACAAACCGATCTTTTTATGTTTTTCTGATCACTACAACTAGGCCCTGATACCACTTAGTGGATTTCCTAGTACTACCAAACAAAGGAATGATCACAAACATCTTGGTACAGGAATATTATTGGAATTACCATAAAACGAGTAACACTAAAAAGATTTAATATACATAAAACGGTTATTATTCGTATATTACACATTATCAGCCCGTAAATTCATCGAGCAAGGAAGTGCAAAGGAAAAAAAAAAAAAAAAACTGACTCGTAGTTTGCGTGAAAAAGTAAACCACAATGAATTGTGATTGGCATTATTGAATCTGACTTCTCTTCAATCGCCAATCGCTACACCGCGGAACATTTGGCCCATAGATTCATTGTGATAGATCCGTCTAACTGCTTCGCATAATACTGATGATATGTCAACTGTTTTGATTTTGTGACAGCGCAGCTTCTGCACTTCATGAGGTACTGTATTTGTTACAATCACCTGAACCACACTATATGGAAAATTGAATAAAAAGAGGTAGAAATGAATTAAATGAACAAAAAATGGGTAATAAGAGATACCTTCCTAAATACCTGCTTCAGCTCATGAGATACATCAATTAGTAAGCTCGTGAAAATTATGTTACAATGTATCAGGCATTACACAAATTCCCATCAAGAAAACTATTTTTATTCACTGCTTGCTGGTGATATTCACTTTGGCCATAACCAATACACTAATATACTAATATTAATTAGAGGACCGACTAATAACTGGAATAAAGTATTTATACACACTGGCTTAGTTAAAAGAGGACTAATAGTTGATAGTATCGTTTTAAATGTTGCTTCTGGTACGCGCATCTAAGGAAAGAAGGTTCTAATCTCAGTAACTAGTTTTACTTTAGCCATGTGATCCATAAGTAAATAATTTACCTCAGTAATTGGTGAAGATTCAAGAAGATCAGGCGCATCTGCTGATAACAGTCCGTGTGTTGCTATGACATAAATTTTATAGGCACCACGATTTTTCAATACTTGAGCTACTGCGACGAAAGACTGCGCATCATCGATTATATCATCCTAAAGGTGAATATCAATAATCAGCTGAAAAGTATTAACTTTTTTAATTAGCTAGAATTAAAATTTCCTACTCTAAAAAAGAAGTCAGCAATTACACTTTGTGTTTACAAAGAAAAAAATAATCAAATCAACGAACACTCACCACCATTATTGCTATACGCCCACCCACATCACCCACAACTGTCAGTGGAGGTTTTTCTTTCGCAACTTGAGCTAAAAATGTCAAGACGTATTACAAATTCGAATCATCCTAAATATTACTCAAAATAGCAATAGAACTGTGCAATAATAGTGATATCTTGCCTCATTTACAACAATTCGTGACAAAGTTGCAGTGACTAAAATAATGGCTATCAATTCGCTCATGTTAACTTATCGCTTTACGACTTCGAACTCTTCGATAAGTTCCACTACTTCTCCTAATCCGAATTAAATGTTCGTATGTCACGACATATTGTCCTCTCAATTTTTAGATCCAAAAGGACGGGACTCCGTAGAAAAGGAATTTAAATATTTAAAAAAAACTTACTAACCGATAGTTTTCCTATAAAGAAGGATTACCTGGAAACATTTCGAATGCAGTAAGATTTTCGTTTGGCTTCCCATCCAGTGGAGGACTCTGTCGACCATCTTCTAAACCGCTTTCTTCAACATCTTTTTGTTCACCATGGATAACTGCAACACCTAAAATTTTGACTGAAACTAAAGAAAACACAACGATATTTTATCAGACAAGCAACAAATCTACTAAACTGTCTGCATGTCGAGCCTCTAAACATGGTAAAAAGTGTCAATGAAAAACTTTTGCAATCTCAAAGAATAATCGGTTCTGAGAAATCAGGAATAGTGCGCTCTTTTAGAAAGTTATAGCATTGAAAACCGGTGGAAATATGGTATATCAATTAAAATAATAATCGGTAGTTTAAAAAAACGCGTTAATAATAGTTAAACGCGGTTTTTTTATAACACCACGAAATTAATTAAAGTGTTGGAACTTCTGAAGACAGAACAGTGTCCGAAAACGAAAAGTTATAAAGTAGAAATAAATGATGAGGATGGAAATTACACAGGACGACCCAATACTTTCTGTAGGCACATGCTCATCGTGCAAGATCAAAAAAGACAAATAAGTGGCTAAAGCAAGCTTCGTTCAAAAGCACAACATACTGTCGGTGCAATGAATGAGACCATAACAACCTCAACCACTTGAATTTTCTTTACTTCACAAATTCTATCAGTAGTAATTACGGTCGAGCTGTAGGTATATTTAATAATGGCAAACGTTAAACGAATAACAACCAATCATTTTTGTCGCCTCAAATTTATCACTGATAGACTTTACATCATCACAAACCAGCCAAAACCTTTCTAACCTTTAAGTTCAGTAAACAGTAATAAACAGTTACAAGACTTCAACGTCGACCTAGCATAAACTAAGAATGATATTGGTGATAAATTCTTGCTTTTATTTTGACTTGCATGACAAGTCTCAGATTTCATCTAAATTACCGTATGTCTACACTCCATATATGATGTAAGAACCTTTACTCTTGTATTTTTAACCAGCTTGTTTCACTTCACTACACAACAAACATACCAACCTGTTGCTTCTGTAGACGAATGCATGATAAATATCTTCACAGTTAGTCATCGTGAATAATGAATTTTCATTAACTCCCTGACCTCAGCTTTCCACCACAATAGTGTATTCTATTGGAAATGGGGAAGAAAAATGTTGAAGAACGTATATCTTCAGTAAAAGAAAGATATGACTCAGTAAGGTTAAATTCGCTTTCATTTATAACTTCCTAATTAATGCGCAGTAGGGAAAAATTTCAGTTTCTACAGTCAAAAAAAAAAACTGGTTTTGCCAATTCTTTGGCATAAAAACTTCGCTAAACTATTGAAAATAAGAAAACAGCACGTATATCCTATAAACAACTATTAAAAATTTCAAGGTCTGTAGAAAATTTTCTTTCCCGCACCTCCTTCCAAAGAATGAATTAACTGACCACTAGAGACGGTTGAAAACAAAAATGGAACCACAGAAATAACCAAGACGGTGAGATCGCATAAATTAAGTGAAAAATACTGAACTCCCCGAAGTAGTAACTTGAATGTGCTAGATGTAAACATCCACATGGTCAATGATTTCTCCATCGTCCAAACTCTTAAATGTCCAAACCCCAGTAATCTCAAATAACCTTTGTTGACATCGTATATATTTAGTGAAAAATGTTTCTCCAACTTTTCCTTAAATTCTAAATTTATTAAGCGAATAAAATAAGCACTGGGAATACCAAAAAGTACCAGCAGTAATAAGTACCTAATCTAAGACGATCAGCATAGGATGTTGCTTTATTCATAACACCAGGATTCTTTGCAACTATTATAGCGTTTTTATAGTCCGGTATCTGAAATTCCTTGATTTGGAAATAATGAAGGAAAGAAAAGCGCTGCGTTCAAGGTAAATACAATTCGTTAAAGCACAAAAAAGTTCGTTAAAAAAAAAAAAAAAGCAAACCGAACATTTTCCTTTATATACTGTAACAAAAAAGGTGATGCACGTAGATTATCAACGGGAACTGAAAAAAATCCCTGGATTTCCTTCCTGTACAAATCGAGAGAAACTATCCGTGTGGCTCCTAAAATATCTTTCTACTAATTAATCACGCATTTAAACAGTTATACCCATGTATTACCCAAATTAACTATTATGACATTCATAAACTATGCAGTAAACCATTTCCTTAGGTGAAAAAGACGATCGAAGAAAAAAAAATTAAACAATTACCGGAATTGCACATCATATCGGCAATAAGTTTCATTGGTATGGATGATCGTCGCAGCATTCGACACTGCTTGCTGTAGGGCAGATATGGCATCACTACCGTTATTGTCTTTGCCATAGAAGTTTTACAAGCATATATTAAAATCATCAATTCCATTATGTTATTATTCACATCTCTAAAATTTCATCATTTACTTGAATGAAAATAGTCGATAGCTTAACTAACCTGACGTGATGCAGAACGTTCCGTCCGAGGTCATTATCAGTACGCAATGACGTCTCTATCAATTATGCGTTACACTATCACTCATCTCCCTTTGATTCCAATCAATAGATGAGTGCAGAATTTTTCAATCAGAAAAGATGTTCGTACGTCTCAATTCTATCTAAATATGCGAAATATTAACCTACTTTGAACCAGACTGAAGAACGAATACATGTTTCCCACGAACACTCTGTTTGATTTCAACTGAAGTTTCACGATTTGTCCTATTGTAAACCACCGCTTCTCCAAGCTTAACTCCCAAACGCCTATAAAATTATTTTATACTCGTCATTAAATCAACAGTGATCCGCAAAAGTAAGAAGAAACTTACTCAGACACTAATCTTGCTAATTCCGGATGAGAATTGCCGGCTAGCAGTACCATGCCACTGCTTTGGTCAGTAAAATACCTGATCGACATTCACACAAATCTACAAAAAATGCACATAGTTTGGGAATGGAATGGACACAATCATTTTCCACATTTTACACTGATAAACTCGTAGAACCGGATGCAGCAACCTAGAATCCAGCAGTGCTGTTTTAAAACTCCGGTCCCAAATGGCTGGTAGACAACACGAAAAAGTGCCACATTACACTAATAAAAACAATCGTCAAGAAGTTCCAAACAATGAGGTACTAGGGCCTCAAACCAAACCAAAATATCTGGTGGAGCATGAAAGTGGTGTAGTCTTTGTGATTTTAGAGTTTCATCGAACGGCTTTTGATAATTTGAAACAATATGTCAAATTTAAATTTCTTCAATCCCGAATATTTTCTTATCTGACTTATTGCTGCTTTAATACTGGACATTAGTTAAAGCTTCGTACAAAGAAATTAAAAATAGAACATGAAATGGAAGGGAAAAGAAAAGTATTCTATTGTTACGTACGACAAGCCTATTACTAATTTCGTTACCTCACTGAAGTCTCGTTCTTCTGTAATATGAATCTTTGAAGTAATGGAAAGGAAAAAAACGGACTAACGCAGCTGGCAATTGAATTTCTATAAAATTCAAATTTTCTTTGAAACGCTAGTCGGCACTTTTTGTCTACACTTCAACCTTGTTTATACAAGTGGAAGAGTACCAAATTCGTTAATCCCTCTCTTCCTCCACTTGAAAATCCGCCAAACTGAGGCAAATTTCCGGCAAACCAATCAATATCTGAAACCCATACTTTAACTTCCGGAAGTCCTAAAGTTTATTCCTTTATGAGGTCTACACGGCACAGAAATACTCAGTATGGAGATTTTCGAGACAATTAACTTCAAGATTACAGTAATTCGATATTTGCTCGTTCTATAACTTCTTACAACAGAATTATCACACGAACTTTGCTTCACATCACTCAAAAATAATGCAACTAATTTTAATATTCTTGTCCTCTCTTTCTCTCTCCCTCTCTCTCCCCCTCTTCCTTCTCTTCTCTTTCTCTCTCTTCCCTTCCCTTTCTCCCTTTCCGCTGTCTTTTCCTCTGCTTCCCTTCGACTGCTAAATTCTTCCAACTTTTCTTATTACTTTTTTGAAATTATATTTCGCTATATCCTCACTGTTATCCTCCATAGACTGGTTTCTCTCCTAGTCATTTACAAAATACTAATATTTTTTTACGATTTGTTTTCGAATACCAGTAAATATCACTGCTTCTCTCCGTAACTCATATCTATCTCTATTTCCTAATTTTCCGTAAGTTTGTAATTTAAGTTTTTTTAATTTTAATTTAATTGTAATTTAAGAGTGTTTGTAATGGCTAATGCTAATTATTGCTTAATCAATAAAGGTGAAGTATAATGAATCCAGAACGGATTCTACGCTATAATCTATAGCCTATTGGAAAAAAAAGTTTGCTTCAGTAACTGTACTTTTCCGGATATCACTTCAACTCAGGTAATATTCATACTCTTGCAAATACGTATCACCTTAGTTCACTTCACCTCTTTCTCATGTGTTGCTGCAATGAACTCTTACCATCCTGAACCTTAAAGAACGACGACACACTGTGAAATTTCTCTTAACAGGTGAGAAATGGGGTGGGTGACATGGTTGTGATTTTCATTGCGATGCCAACCCAACACGGTCGGTGATAACATCGTCATCATCCAGCGCGAATTCGACAACTATTTACATATCACTTATCACGCTTATGCTGCAATTCCCGTAACGTACGTGAAAGATTCTGACTTTCCCTGGATTGCTTTATTCTTAACTAATTATTTCTCAACAAATGAAAGCATATAGTTATCATCCCTTAATTTCCTAACTAACAGAATTTGAAATTTCCTGCTGGGCTTACTTATGTAATGTTGCGTTTTTTGTTTCATATTTACTTCCTCCTTTATTATTGTCGCATATTTTTGTAAGGGAAAATGTTTCACATGAAAAAAAAAAAATGTGAAATATACAGAACAGAGTTCACGTTATCTCGTGACCTTTTCAAATTAATCAACAAGGTTTCCTATCTTTTTTTCTCTTTGATTGTTCCGCGTCAGTTCGGTCATTTTAGAACTTCTAGCCGGAAGCACCATATGAGTCATCACCACGCATGGACCACATCGAACATTCCTAAAGCGGTACGCATACGCAGCAAATCATGCTGCGAGAAATATCATGTGTAATGATGCGTGCAGAGAAAAAGAGACAGAAGAGAGAATATGGGATTAATCTTTAATCGAATGGCAAATGCATATAGTCTCCTGTATTGATGACGGATAAGGAATAATTAGGAAAGGAAATAGTATGATAATTTAATAGGAGGCAGGGATTAAAATGAAGTTATGAAGTTTTTTTTTAAAGAGAAAAAAAGAAAAAAAAAGAGTTCGTAAATAGGATAGATGACAAGGAATGTTAGAAAAAGGAAAAAATATAAGGTGACTGAGAAAATTAAGAAAATTGGTTCAGAGATCCTAGGAATGATAATGATAACAGGATGTTAATGAATGAATTTGAATTGGCTGTCACCTGGCTGAGCAGCACTACAAATATCGATGATTCATAATTATTTGAATTATTTTCTGAATTATTGGTGGTTGCATGAGTTTGCCACTCTGAAAAAGTTGCTATATTTTTCTTTTTTTGAAATTAATTTCATTAAGCTTAAATTATTTTGGCATTCATTTTGTTGTTCTCTCTGTTCCTGGCTGAAATATGAAGATATTAATGGAAGTATTTTCATTCCAATCCTAAATACATTGCTTCCTGTTTCAATAGTTTTAACCTAAATTTTTCAAAATTAAATTGAGTAAAAAAAAAAAAGAAAAGAAAAGGAGAAAATTCTGAAGGATTTCGCCTTCCTGAATGAATTGCTTTATGTAATTACTTATCCTTCCGCATTAACTCTTAATCAGCAACACTTTCATCACTAATTATGAAAAAAGAAAAAAAAAAAAAAACAATGAAACCTTTTTTTTTTAACACTCATTCTTCACTCATGTTTAAATGCGAATTGAAATTATGCATGAACTAAGGCATATTACGTCATCTCATCTTCACGTCCTATGCCATAATGCAACTTTGGGCTGCTTTCAATCATCATCATATCAGAATAAATTATCACTGATCTATATCAGTCCGAAACATTTTTCTTTTTTTTTTTTTTTTTTTTTTCTTCACCGTAAATATCAGTGCAATTTTGCTAACCCAACACTACATGATATCAGTTCTAGTAACACAATCCATCAATACAATTCATTTAAGATTAAATGAATCTGTAAATAGTTGTTGTGTGTGTGTGTTGAATAAATATTTGGCACATGTATAATTCAGTAAATTCACGTTCTACTTCTCATTTTAATTCAGCCATTTCCCAATTCCCCTGCTGAATTTCACATCTTATCAGCACTTTTAATTCATTGATTTCATTTAGTAATGTTTGTTAATTAAATGCTTTCAAATAAATAAATACCAACGTATGAATAGATAAGATGCAAAAAAGAAAAAATAAAAAAAAAAAAGAAAAAAAAATCAATATACAGTTGATTAGTACACTGACAACTGATAAAATTTATAAAGCAAATAATAACATCTTAAATCAAAGTTTTACTTTTCAAATTATATTATTCGCTTATATAAATATAATATTTATGGACTTAACTGCATAACAGTACCAGTACATGATAACCATATTTGTCTTATTGCGCGTCACATAATTATTAAATGTGTTAATTAATTATAGTAGTAATAAAAACTGAATGCATCTTTTTTTTCTCTCTCTCTTTTTTTTTTTCATTTTAGAAATCAGTAATGTCAGTAAATACATCAAATACGCCTGATGGACATGGAGTACTTATCTATAATGGCGAAATGTTTGTTTTCATATTTATGCTTATGTAGAAGGCAATTATGAATCCTTTCTGAAACATTCTTGTTTTGTTCCGTATTTGGGAACTCTCGAGATATTAATAATTCAATAATAACTTAGACAAGATGAAATAAACATACATTTAAATAAAATAAAATAAAAAGCTTTAGCAAATCGTTCATCCTGTATACATGCAGTAAGCTGTGCGTAAATTTGTATGCTTTTTGATAATTCCTTCTTTTTTTTTCTTTTTTTTTTTTTGTTTTTGTTTTTAGGATTTTGCTTTATACGGAAGAAGTGAACTGCCGCTTTGAGAATGGATCAGATCATGTTTTCAAAGGAAATAAATCCGGAAATTTATACTTGACAAGTCATCGTGTACAGTTTTTACTACTCTTTTCCTTTTTTCTTTGCAGTTTAATGTACTGCTGCATTAGCAAATAGTTCTTTTGCTTATTTCAGGTCATTTTCATTAATCGGAAAAATGATGCAATGCGTTCATTTTCTATGCCATTTCACTGTATGAAGGATGTAAAACTTGAGCAGCCCATTTTTGGAGCTAATTTTTTACAGGGAATTGCTGTGGCCCAACCTGGTGGTGAGTAGGATATGCTAAAAATTATAATCCCTGTTGCATTCTTTAAGTAAAGTAATGTGAGCTCCAAACAAATGAAAATTTTCTCTGAATAAAAATGTATTAACCAAATAGAGTTTTTTTTCTTTTTTTTTTTCTGGATATTGTTATCCATTTTGTTTACCTTTTTTTTTTTTTTTCTTTTCCCCTTCCTCCCCCTCCCCCAAATTTTATTGGCATAATTTCTTGGAGAACTTTCAGGAAATTGGAATGGACAGGTTACTTGGAAATTAACATTCAACAAAGGAGGATGTATTGACTTTGGAATGGCATTATTGAAAGCTGTGGACATGGGTTCTTTTTTGTTTTTTTTCTTTTCTTTTTTCTTTTTTCAAAGAAAGTTGTTTCACTGTTTTTTTTTTTTTTATCTTACAATAATAAACAATTAATTAATTAGTCATTTTTAGCACAGCGCTTTCGTCCGTACGGTGCACCACCAGCTTATGCTCCTCCACCAGGAAATTATTTTGCTGCTCCACCAGCATACTACATTCCTCCAGGAGGAAATTACAACGGTTTCCAGGCTCCAACGAATGCTTTCCCTAACCATCCACCAGGTGAATTTACCTATCGTTGAAGTTCTTCAAAGCTATATGCATATTTTTTTTTCCTATTCATTTAAGTTTTGCATTTAGTAAATATGTATTTCTGATTCATTTCATCAAGTTTTCCTTGTTTAGCTGGTGATGTTTACATGTACGAGGCTCCACCACCATATTCCGGCATCGGTCCAGATCATTCGCCGATACCGGCTGGACAGTTGCAGAATTATGGAATGTTCTCAAGCGCTCCATCGCCCCAATTAACGCACGCACCTCCACTTCCTACTAAAAGTTGAACAACTATTAGTTTTGCTAATCAGGCATAAATTTTAAGACATAAATAATTCCATTCATTTTTTGCTCTATCGGTACCTTGATTCGTTCGTTTTTTTACTCCAAATCATATTATCGTTTATGTGCGCTCTCTTTTTATTCTTTGAACTTTGCTTTCACTTCGAATTATTTATAAATTACGGATCATTCAAGAATGTTTGATTAATCCGTAATTTGTAAATCCTTGCTATATTTTCATCAATAGTTCTTTTATCATTCCACACTTTTATGGATTGCTAGCGGTATACTGTAATCCGGTTTTGATACATACAGCGTTACTGCGTATGGGTTAACTTAATGAGTTAAGCATTACTTATGTACGTATATAATAAAAATTAAAATTTCGAGTTTGAGCGTTCATTGCTTCCAGAGGTTTATGCAATCTTTTTATTTTTCATTCTATAATATTCTTGACTGGAATATTGGTAAAGCTGTTTTTTGTGTGTGTGGGAATTTATTTATTTAGACTTGAATATTTGCAAAGAATCGAGATTGTATTCAGGTATTGGATTTTTTAGGTGTTTTAAGTTTTCTTTTTTTTTCTTTTTTTTTTTGATGGAATTATATTTGTGTAAATGATATGCTATTTGTTTGCTCCCAATTTTAACTTTATTTGTTCGTTCGCGTGTCCATTAACTGTGACTGTAAGTTACTTTGGGCTTGTTCTCCTGAAATTTTTCATAAATTATTTTTTTTTTTTTAAATTATCAGTTATTTCAGACATAGTAGCAATGCATGCCATGTCTATGTCGTTTGGCAGTGAACAGCAAGAGGGAGTTGCAACTGAAGGAGGTTTTATTGCTAACAATAATATGATTATTTCTGATTATGATCAGGTTCAATTTTTTTTTTTTTTTTAAATTTTCCAAGATTGAAATTTGGACTGGCTGTCTGTTTAACTTTAACGGAAAGTTTTATTAAGACTTAATGAGTTATTAGTACGAAAAGTTTGGTAGTTATTTAGGATTTATATTGAGCAAATATCTCTCAAGTACATTTTCGTACGCTAAATATCCTTTGGTAGAGTATTATCAAATTTCTCTTTTTTTTTCTTTAATTACTGTTTTTGGTAGGCGAAAGGGTGTGAAGTATGTGGGAAAGACGTTCAGAGCAATGTTTCAGACCTGCCAGAACGGTATTCTTAATAATGTAACCGTTGAAGGAAATAAAATGAATGAGGCAGGCAACTATCAGACAGTTTATTCAGGTTTGTCATTGCTGCAATTCTCGTTCCTGTAAATTCATTCGTTATTGTTGTCGATTGGTAGCTGACATTTTTCACAATATTTAAATATAGAAATGATATAATTGGCATCCCTCTGATACTGGCTAAATAGCTTCTCAGGTGTTTTCATTTACCTAACCACTGAATTTAAAGTTTATTTCGATATTGCATTTAATTGCAGTTTAGGACATATATTGTCTTTTTGTTATTAAAATAATGTGGTCAAAGAAGATTGAGAACTCCATGTATTCACTTCACCGAAAAATTTGGCTCTAATTTTTTTTTTTTTCTTTTTTTTTTTGTATGTTCACTTATGATACTTCTTTTATTTTACTTCACATGTAGTTTATTTTCCTCATTGTATATTTTCTACTATGATTCTCCCTTTTTGTCGATTGCTGTAAAGCAATTATTTGAATATCTGCTTTATTTTTAATTTTTGGCTATTATGCCTTTTTTTTAATACTAGAAAATGATGGATTTTAAATGCCGAGAAGAGAAGATGTATGTCTGAAATGTTATTTTTCCAGAATATCAGCCTTTAGTTGGAAGCTCAGTAGGCATGACAACCTCAACTATTCCAACCGCTTCTACTCCAGCTTCTTATCAACAGTTAAACCAGGTTCGTTTTAATTTCATAGGAATGAGCAAATATTTGTTAAAACCAGGGAATCTTCTCGCTGTACATTATATAAGTAGACTTATTTATAAATGAAATCTCTTCAATTATTACTTATTCATTAATATTCCTGTTGAAATATTTTCCACTGGAAATATTTAGAAGCATATGAATTGTCGTCGTTGTTAGAAGGACACGGAGTTCGCTTTATTTTCTTTTAAGTGATTCTTTTTTTTTTTTTTTTTTTTTAGATGTCACCGCCACAAACGGCTGTATCAGCAAGTCAGTTCGATCATATTACAGTTATGACAAATTTGCAACAGCCATCAGATATATATGCTGGAATTCCTGTATCTTCAGTTTCGAATTCGTCGAATGGTTAGCATAGAGTATCGGGGCGACTCTCTTTCGACACCATTTTGTTCTTTTCTTTTCAAGTCCATACTGAAATGAATGTGTTTACTCAGCCGTTTCTGTTTTAGGAATAGCTTATACGGTTCCCAGTTCAATTCCCAATTCGACAAACACTGCCGCACTTCAAATATATCCTCCGTCAGCAATAACACAGCAAGTGCAGCAGTCAGTTCCGGCACTAAATGCAGCACCTCAGACAGGGATGCAGAATCGACCGGATTACAGCATGCAGCGCTTACAAACGTCTCGCTCCAATAATAGTCGGACCAAAACGTACCGATACTATCTGATCAGAGTTCTTTTTCTTTATATTGTACTCAACCTATGATACTCTATCTGATTCAGCTTACGTCTATTAGTTCAGCATTACTAATTGATTTGACTGTATTTCTTCAGAACATACCCATCCTTATTACCAATGACTGGACGTAGTTCCAGCCGACAGATAGCGAATATATCTGTTGTCAGTGATGATGGACCAACTGTACGGCAGCACTTGCAACAACAACATAGAGCTCGAATGCAGCAGCAATTGGCCTTACAGGAGAAGGCGAAATTGGAAAAGGTTGTTTCGGATTTTGAATCTAGTCGTTTCGAAATATTCGGAAGGTGTTACTTTTAGATCTTGCTGTGGGAATTGTTAATATGGTTATTATTGTTTTTGACTTATTTAGGATGATCTGATGACTGAATATTCGGGCATGCTATCTCCGGCTGTAGATAAGATGCTGCCGGTGTCAACAACGATGAATTTGCCAGCCTCAGGTTCGGGAAATATGTTTGTGTCAGCACCGATGAATATGCCTGCAACACCATCAGCAAATGTACCGTCATCACCATCGATGAATGCACTTGCATCGTCATCAGTGAATATACCTCCTTCGCCATCCACGAATGTACCTGCATCACCGTCAATGAATATACCGCCTTCGTCTTCTATGAATATATCCAGGGTTTCACAGATGCCACGACAACAATACATTCATCGACTGGCTGCTCAAAAACCGCGAATTATGACAGATCGTGTTCGACGAATGCCGCTGTATGATAATCACGGTACTGTTTCTTTTGTTATCTTATTATTACCTGTGAGCAATTGGGTTCCGGTTCTTATATCTCAGTATCAATTTAAAAAAAAAAAAAGAATTGAAAGCTGACTAGGTTTAAATTGTTCTAGATTTTATTGTTTATTGTTATTGTTTTTAATTTTCCTACACAGTAATCACTGTTTGCTGCAGTTCTGATTCGATTAATTGCTAAAGATTATCATAGTGCTACTTTTATTGAATGCTTTCGTCTATCTTAGCATATCAAGTAACATCATCGTATTGCGCTCCGAAGCAACGTGCTGCTGAAATTCATGAGGAGGCTATTCAACGTGCAGCTGCTGTTTACAATCAGATCAGAGCACAGAAATATTCTCCATCTGATGCTAATGCTACACAGGTTTTTTTTTTTCATTTTTTTTTTAAGTTCAATTTCATTTTTGCCAAATATTTTTATAATTTTTCTGAGGAAATTTATCGGTCTATTAAGCAGTGACTGAATGACAGTGGTAATCAGTGGTAATTTAGGCACGGAATATGCCATTTCCTCGATCCCCTGCTACAACAGCTATAGCTGAAGCTTCAGTAGAAACTGTCCAAAAGAAGTCGCCAACAAGAAAAAGGTGTGATTTTGCAACAGATTTTTTTATTTTAGCTGATTTGAAGAAATTAATATTATCATCAGTGTGAGAAAGTTAAAAAAAAAAAAAAAAAAAAAAAAAAAAAAAAGAAAGAAACATTTTGTGTAGTATGTTTGCTTGAAAGAAGAAGGCAGAAAAATGTCTGATGTGTCATCGTTTTGCATAGGTTGGTGATGTTCTCTGAGTTATTTTAACATATCAAAAAATGTTTGTTCGTCAGAAGTTTTCAAATTTCTTAAATTTGATAGATGCAGAAATTAATAGCTTTGATGGCCATAGATGCGAAATGTGGTACTAGTAGAAATTGTTATCAGAAATTATTGGCTTAACAATTAAATGTAGTACTTATGATGATAGTTGTATGCTATCTTAAGAGTTGGTGCCGTTACTTGACGCACAGTTTCTCTTATTATGAGGAACTATATCAGTTAAAATGATGTAAGGAAAGAGACGTGGAAGAACGATAACTTATTAATTTGAAAAACCTTGGTATTTCTTTTCTGTCACCAGATGGTTTGCTAGGTTGAATAATGCCTCCACCTGTTCATTTCAAATTATGTTGCCAATATCTTCATCCTTTTTTTGTTGTTCGTTTTGTGCTTGTTTCAGGAGTTTCTCTCATATTTTATGTTCGTTTTCATTAATTTCGAAACTTTTATACTTCTCAGTCGCGATTGTGCTAAAAAAAAAGAAAAAATAAAAAAGAGAAATTCCTGAAAAAAAAAATTGCTCTCAGTTACCTTTGCCATCAATTTTTTTGTTGGAAAAAAAAATGAATAATGAATTCCTCTATGACTACTGCTCTCGCTCAGATTTTCAAACGTCCTTGTTATATATGTTTAGTTATAAACTATTTTTTAATCCATTCGGCTAGTTTTTAGAAATCACTCGATGATGTCAGCTTCACAGGTTCGTGTCACTGTACTTGGAACACAGTCAGAGCCAGCCACACAGCAAATTATTACAGAAAGTGACCATGTTTTGCCTATTCATGGAATCGCTGGTCTTCCTAAGCAGGTTATTATCGCAAATGTATTTTCAAAAATATTCGACTTTATTTAGCTTCCTTGATAGCTTAAGTTGAACACAGTTTAGAGTTTGTAATGGTATCGATCATTTTTTGGATTGTAAGGTTTTATCTGTAAAAATATTTTGTTTTGTTCGATCATGATTAAAGGTACTTATTCAGTTTCCTGTTTAATTCTAGTCTCGTATCGATGTGGCAGATACAGGAAATGGAAAAGATGTCCCTCGAAGTGCCGACGAGAAGCCGCCACCTTGGCAGTTTATTCGCACTGCGAACAATACCGTTTCCATCAATGCATCACAGGTAATTGTGATAATTTAGCATATTTAATACATCGATTACCTTTAAGCCAATTTGTGCATTACTGTTACGGCAATTTAAAAGTTTTTTTTTTTTTGTTTACCCTTGTCATCCAAATTGTGTAGACCTGAAGAATAAGCCTTATTTATCATTGTACTGTTGGTTTTTGGTCGATTTTCTTCTGCATTGAAAGATCGCTTTAAAAAAAAAAAAAAAAAAAAAAGAAAAAAGAAAAAAAAAAGTGTATTTAGGCAATGGAAGACTGCTCAAAAAATGAAGTTAGGATGGATCCTTCTAATGGACAAAAAGCATTTGCTATTCAAATTAGTAATAACTCTTTCTCTTTACCGACCACTGAACCACTTCTCACCCAGTCAATTTCTTCTGTCAGTGGTTCAGAATTAACAATGATGTCTA
The DNA here is from genome assembly GCA_003640385.1 of Setaria digitata. Lineage (NCBI taxonomy): Eukaryota > Metazoa > Nematoda > Chromadorea > Rhabditida > Setariidae > Setaria > Setaria digitata. Next base: position 25,550 of record RCAB01000063.1, on the reverse strand, counting down.
ATACATCTGACTTGGTCGCAACACAACCTTTGCTTGCTGGTTAGGCATTTGTATTATTAGAAGAATAATAAAAATCCTCTTAGCTCTTCGAAGATTTGCACTTTTTTTCATAACAATTCAAAACTTCCAATTCATTTTTTTTTTTTTTTTTTGGTAAGCTATTTTAAAAAAAATAGCTTATAAATATTTCCAAGAGAGGAAAATCACTGTATATAGACATCTAATTTCGCTTGCCACCACTCTCCTTTTTTCATTTTTTTTTTTTTCTCTATTTGTCATGTTAAAATATGTTTATTTTAAAGTATTTGTACCACTGTTTTGTGCACATCATATATGCCTAATCATCGGAAGCATAATTTGAACATAATGATTAAGGAAATGGCAGTCATCCTGCTGAGTCGCTACATGAGGTAATGACGCAGGTTGATGATGAAATAGCTACCTACACACATGAGGCTCATTATGTTCGTAAACTTTACTTCATGAAGCGACTTGTCGAATCGCTTGTTATTGTATGTTTTTTTTTTCTTTTTTTTTTTCAAGTAATTTAATTTATCAATGTATTTTCGATTATTGCATCCTTTTCTTTATTATCTTCAATCATTTCAAAAAGAAATTTCAAAAATTCAATTTTTATGCTGTTCTATTTTGGTTTCTGTTTTGTAGAAAAACGGCGCACTGTGTGATGAAGTGTCACGTTTGAATCAACGTATTCGAACAGTAATGGAAGAACGAAGGTGATTGCGCTTAAGTGAAGTATATGCGAAATTAAGTTTCTGAAGTTCTGCTCCAGCCTTTTTCTTTTTTATTGAAGCAAGGCAAAAATAAAATTTGCTCCTGCAAAATGAATATGCTTCATTTTGTTTCCGTGCACCAGGAGTAAAATATCAAAAATTAAATTGCCTCTTTGAGGTAGACAAATTAATTGAAGTTATATTTTGTAGAATTTTGGCAAAACGATTACAGCATCATGAACGTAATCGAATTCGTAGGATTCAAACTAAGCTTAAGAAGGTATTCTTTAAAAAAAAAGAAAAAAAATGTTTGACAGCTATATTTAGCTGTCAACTTTTTTTTTCATTTAATTTTCATTTAATTTTCAAATAAAATTGCTATTTCATTTAACGGATCTTTCATTCTTCCTTCCTCATGTAGCAAGCTGCTGCTCGCGCTGCAAAAACGAACGAATCGCAGCCGATCCCAACATCAGGAGCATGTGGTGTAGAAGGAGGTTTGCCAACTGGTGATATCGAAAATTATGAAAGTGATGATTCTGATAAAACTCTTGTTTCCAGTGGCGCTGCTTCTCCAAATACGAGTGCATCAGTGAGTTCTTGCAAAATTTCGTTTCATTTCCTAACTGGAAATAAACTACATTTATGTACCTTCATAAAAAAAATTGGAAGCAGGAGAAATTCCTGAATACTTGCAATATTTTTTATAATTGTAGTGCTTTAGATAATGTCGATCTATTATAGAATTTTGGCAGTTTAGTGGAGCAGAATAGCTATTTCCAGATGTCTCGGGTCGAAACACCGGAGCCAGCTTCACGTAACCAAGAATACATGTCGAAGGTGATGCTTGACAACACCGTTGTTCAGGAGGGTGAGAAGTGCAAAATGAAAAGCAATATGCGTCGTCAGCTTTCAGCTAAACGTACTCCTACTGACCGCAGAGAAAAAAAAGTCACCTCTAATTAAACTTCTAGTCTCTTGCCGGTGGTGGTTAGGTGTGGTGTCCTAATGGTAGCTGTAGTTGGTGATATTTTAGTACTTTCATTAATTTATTTTTCTATTTATTCTTTCAGTTCATATGCCGCTATAGCGATATGGTTATATTGCATTAGTAATAATTGTAAATTTTGGTGCAGTTTATGAAAATTATTGTAGATGCCACAGCAACTCCATGAAATCGTTAATACGATATTTGCCGCGACCTCTTCATCTGCCCCATCCCATTATCCGTATTTGTGACCTCATCTTTTTTTCCAATCGCTTAGCATTGTAAGACATTAAGCGATTAGAAAACTGTGATTGATTCTATCCCATTACCTGACCATTGATTTGATGAATTAGTAGTATTTAAACAATGTTTTGAGTAATTGTCTATTCTCTAGTATGTTGTTTTATCTTTCTTCATGCAGATACTCTGCATTTCGTTTTATCTTATATTATAACACATCTGTGTGTTTGTCCAGTCACCCACTGGGTGATGCTTTTCCTATTTGAATTTATATTTTCCTGCTTTTATAAAGCTGAATCGTACTATTTAGTGATTATTACTGGTTTTATATAAGTTTTTACATAAGATATACTGGTGCATTGTCGGTTTCCACTCCTCAATTTACTAGCCATGATCTCAGGATTCTGTCCCACTTTGTTATTGTTTATCTGTATCTATAGAGTATAAAATATTTTGTGAATCATTCAAGCTAATGAGATCTCTACTGAAATTCTCAATTTTGTTGCACTCGAAATTTTCAAAATGAGAATACTATAATTGGTATTAGCGATAATAATCAGTTTGATCAACAGGATGATGTGTGGTGCACCACGGATTCTCCGGAGGACCGTCACTTGTATATATGATAAAGATTGCCCTTCTTAATTTTAAATTATTTTGCAAACAAAAAAAAAAAAATTAAAATCTTCTTAGTTCTAAACTTAATCTAATTGGGAGAAAATAAAGGAAGTAAAAACTTTTTTACATGGATGGATCCGTTTTCTGATTTTGATTCCAAATTTATCTTTTGTTGTTCACTTTGCCAAAGTTCATGAAATGTATGACATATGTTTTTTTTTTTNTTTTTTTTTTTTTTTTTTTTTTTTTTTTTTTTTTTTTTTTTTTTTTAATCAAAATATTTTATTTATAAAAGGAGTAGCAGACAGATCCAATTATTGAAGCAGTAACAGTTTTGGTCAACCCCTACTTTATCGAACATTCCTAAACTTACCTTTTGCTATCATTGTTAAACCCTGATGTTGCTATGTTACTATGTTTAGTGCTGTAATTTTCGTTAAAGTAATAAATTGCAACCATTTATAATTGAAAGTTAATTTAGATCTCGGGAAAGATGGCTAACCATAATTAGGTAATTTCGAAAATTAAGGTTCCAGATGACGTCTTTAAAACTACCTGAAAGTGATATTTTCTTTACTCCTTGCTCTAATCATCTTTTTTACTAAACAAATGCAAAAAGAAGAGCCGTATATACATTTTGTGTATGACTTTAATTAAAAAATTAGAATTTTAACCCCAAATGAAGCTCCATTCCTAAATCTTTTACAGGAGTGTCTTGTCTTTTCTATGTCTATCAAAAAAAAAAAAAAAAAAATGGCTGAGCCTGATAATTCGTACTATTTTCTTCTTTTGAAATTTATCAAAGAAATAGTTTAACGTATTATATTTTGCATACATATTTCAAAACAGAATAAATCATCAAAATTTTTATTCTTCCATAAGTTATGTCGGTAAAAAAAAAAAAAAAAAATTATAAAAAACTTGTGGAGGTAATGAAACAGAATTCGTTGGTTGTGTCGATCAAAAGTTTATAATTATGCAAATAAGAACAATCAAAATGATGAACAACATAGTTTCTGATTAAAAAAATTTTTTGGTCGTGTTTAAAATTATTTCATTTTCTTTCTTTTCCTTTTTTTTTTTTTTTTTTTTTTTTTTTTTTTGAAGCATTTGAATCACAATGCTCATGATACATTTAGTTCTTTTACTTCTTTCTACACATGACTAGTTTACTGTACAAAACTCATTATCATTATTATTGGAAACTTTTAAATTTTTGGAAGCAAAAAAAATCTATAGATTCAAAATGATCGAGCAGGGAAGTTGAGATTAATTAAGATACTGACCGGTTTTTTTTTTTTTTTTTTTCTTTTCAATGCTCTAACTTTGTAGAAGAATACGAAAAGGATAATTAAATTAGTTTCATTACATCGCAATAGATAAAATGATAAATCCGTTGTTTATATAGAAATTATATTAAGTCATATTAATATTATAAATAACGTTTCACAAGTTTAATTTCCAAAATTAATGCATAGTAATAATCATTTTCAAATCAAATTTCAAAAGAAATGTTTACCTTTACGTATGCATGGTAGATAACATATCCAAAACTAAAATGTTATTGTTATTGACTTCTTTAGAAATACGCAACAAAGCACAGATTTCTATGAATATTTCTGGATTGGTTAGATGTGGCCTTTTTTTTTGTTCTGTCATTGAATAACGAAAATTGAGATTTTAATTACAGTACCTGAATGTAATGAAGCTTTTAATTTCCTAAATTAGTTCCAAAGCATCTATGAGTGCGAAACTGAAACTACTATTACATTTTTACTGCGACAAAAACTTCATTTTTTTACCCTAGTTTGTTCCTAGTTTTTTAAACGCTTTAATTATGGGCTATTACTGAGTTATTTAACTCCCAGTATTGGTACTACTTATTCTGAAATTGGAAGCAGCTTCCAAAACGAGTAATAGTGTTTGGACTCCAAAGGGAAATCTTTAGATGACAAAACGTTAGGAAAACTAATGCTATGAAATGAGTGGAAGCACGCATTTTAAGCTTGTAAATGGTGGTGATTAAAAGATTAATTTCCCAAAATTGTTTTTCCGTGGATGACAGTGAATGATGCACTGAACTAATGTCTTTTAGGATCCAAATTGAACTTATCAGCAGATTAAACGCCTGAATCACTACTACCACTGATTTCAACACACTGTATGTGCAAAATGAACAAATTACAGTGTTACGCTATAAACACTATTCCTTTAGCTTTCGCTTTCATCTCATTATACGAATCTAATCCAAAGACTTAACCGAAAATGAGATTAAATTCGGTACCAAACATTACGATACTTTCAGTTCATATAATCTTTCTGTTTAACTGGAAAATTTGAGTTTTTTGTCCTAAGTCCAATTTGAAAAATCAAATCCGATCACTGCAATTAGCTAACGACCATAACAATACAGAAAGTATTTCATTTACAATTAGCAGTGTTCGACAGTGATGTTAATAGAATGCATGTGAACGTATCATCAAATACAGCATAATACAATTCTGAATGGTTTGGTAAATTACAAATTCAGTGAAAATATGGCAATCTATAATGGCTCTCCTTGTATGCTCACACAATCAATTTTGAAAAAACTCGAAGAATTTACATAGCACATAAGTTGCTAAGTACCAATGCTAATAATAAAAAAATTGATATTTCCATTCGTTATAGGCTTATATATGCTTTCTTTGTCTTGGAATAAAAAGAAATTCTAAATGAGCGAAATGTATATAATCATACCAAGCAGTGAAATCTCTGTACCGTATTCCCAAGTAAGCGAATGAGATTCAATAAAGAAGCTATTTTATAAATTTTCTAATCGGCCTCATATTTTTACGAGGCAAGATTTGCTTTCAAATGTTACTGTTTCCCCAGTAAAAGCTTGTCAAAAAAAAGTTGACTGAAATATTTATCGCAAACACTTTGAGCTCTTGGTTCCATCAGATTTCGTTAAAGACATTAAATAATTTCTTAATTCACCACTTTCAATAACATCTGGAATTACCCAAGAGTCACTCCCATCAAGTTGTAAAGGATGATGACAAAGTGGACACCAATCCTTCTCCATTGCTTTCCACTGTTCAATACATGCCGAGCAGAAAGAATGCACACAGGGCAGTACTACATCTGGTTCACGTTCCATACATATTATGCATTCACTTGTGGTAAGAGCCCTAAAGACAATGATGTAAAAACAATGAGAAGCTATTCTTGACAGTATTAGATATCAAAAAATTAGAGCTTACTGCCAAAATCACTCCTCCTATGTATACTTAAAATTACTTGCAATCATAGTACAAACAACACTATCTGAAAAAAAAAAAAAATGGATAGGTGCTTTCTGACCTGTCTATGTATGTATCAAAAACCCGTTCTTGAAGTATTGCTCCATCTGTTTCACCAGCTACATCTCTGAGCAGATAACACAACGATTTCTGAAGGCTCAGAAATTGCCCAAATGTAAATACACGATACGAATCTGCCGACCTCGCATTAATCTAAATCTATTATCGAATTTCAAACTAATTTCAAACTAAATTAAATTTCAAACAACCGCACAGAAAGATTAGAATTAAAAAAAAAAAGATAATGTTTAGATTGTTTCTTTCTTCACAAAATTTGAATTTCAATCCATCAGGGTGTTCCCGCTGCAAAATAATGGACCAACTCGTGATGCCTGGCTAAAATCCAACTCAACTTGCGCATATGAGTATGATAAATTTGCATCTAATTTCCTGACTTATCAAAAGAATAAAGATAGATAGATAAAGCGATGCTTACTTTCAGTGTGCAAATCCTAACAGTCATTTTCCAAAGCAACGTATTAGCACTGCCTTTTTTAATAGCAAACAACAGATACCTTCCATCTGGATCAACAAATTTAGCACATCTGAAAATCTTTAAATTAAATACCTTTTCTTTTGGATAAGAATTTCCAGAAACCCGATCTTTTCCTTGAATACTGATCCTCGCAAAACTGTCGTATCCAGTTGGATGTCCTATTTGAGCGTTCCAGAAAGGAGATGCACCGTTAATGGAGGGAAACGTAATAAAACGTAGCAAAACTGCTGATGACTTATGAGTTTTGCATAATCCCCAACTGATTAATTAACCTGTCATTCAGCTCGCAAATAAGCTTAACAAATTGCACCCACGTCATGGATAACATTTCAATTGTATTTCGTGACTTCCTCGAAAATATGCTCCGTTCTTGTCCCATTTTGCTAAAAACAAATCATTAATCTATTAGCCATGTATACATTTAAAAAAGTCTACCGTCTATCCAGTGATGAAAATATGTTCATTTAAGAAATTCTATAAGTTCTATATATTCTATATATTTCTATATAAATAAATATCTATATTTATCTATTAGCTTCATTAGCAAACACATGTAATTTTTATCTGACAATGAGCACATGTAATAGTTGACGAATAATAGCAGAATGAAAAAAAAAAATAGAAGTTTCGAAGTATTACATTTTCGAATGAGATCAAATTCTGATTAAGTTAGCAACGCAAGTCTAGAAACTTTTGTTGTTCTACGATTTCTGAAATTTGCCAGGCTTGATACTTATCAAAATAGTTTCTGTTTACCATCCACAACGGTTACCTTTTTCTCCTCCAACACTAACGAAACAACTGACCTCCCACAAACGTCCTGGAAATGCTTTTCTTGAACGACCCGCTTTTCCGCGAAAAACGTGGCAAGGCTAAACACCAGCTCGGAATTTTACGGATGTAGCGTTCGTTTTTCTCTAATGGAAGTTCACAAGTGGAAGGGCTAAAACGAGTGGAAAGGAACAGTCACGATCGGCATATTTCGTAATTCATTGCAATCGTTCTGTTGATATTACTATTATGTATACTCATTTGGTATTTCAGGAATGCATGGTCAATGGATGGAACTAGCGGAAATGTATGTTTATTTTGAAAAATATAATGTTGAAAATACTGTGAGATATTGAGCAGGATGAAAGTTTTGCATGTAAGGATTGTCTACTTCATCTTTCACACTTTATTGATGGACTCAGGAATTATCTTTACTGGATTACTTCCTTTCAGCCAAATCACTTAACATTGTTTGTGGCAATATATAGACGATAAGAATTGATAAGGTTTAGGATGATGATAATATCGAATGATAACTGGATGAAGCATCCTTTCATATGATGTTGTGTAAGCAGCTAAAAACTGTTCTAAGGTCGCTGTTAATAAATAAGGAACTGAGAAAAAATGTTAAAATAGGAAGAATGAGAATGATAAATTAAAAGTGCAATTTGAAGTTGATGTGTAGTTTTGTGCACTTTTAATTAATGCTTCACAGTCCTTTCCATTAAGCTGTAATGACTACGAACAGTTTATTTGAAGCTGAACAGAAAACACTACCAGTATGATGAACACGAATTATTATCTCAAGCATCTCAAGTGAAAAGACGACGATTCCGAAGCGAGAACAAGGAGATGGATATTACGAATGTTGGTGGTGTTAGTAAATTGTTCCTTTGTGGTGGAAAAATTGTAATTCTTCTCCCTTCTTGTTATTAATGTGCAGAGATAAATGCTTTCAGTAGTTTATTCAGTAATTATGGAGAGGAATTCTGATTCATAATGTTTTCTTTTTTCAGCATAATGGATTTCGAAGTGTATAAAAATGTAAATTTTAGGAGTTGGACGGTTTGGGGATGAAATTCGAATTAAATGATGTGGCTACTCAATCATTTGATGGTCCATCATGTTATGAGAACGATCTGACAGAAAGTGAATTAGGCAGTGATGTTGAAGTTGATTCAATACCGATATTAAAAGAGATGGGGAAATTATTAAATTTAAAGGCTGCAAAAGATGAGGCGAACCCTGATTTTAGGTATTTTTTACTTCGAAATTTTTGACAGTATGCTAACCGCCCGATTTCTAACATGGATTTCTTCCTTTCACCTTCTAACAGTTGATCAGTAACAGTCCCTTGGGTTGTCTTGCATTTTAAAAATTGTTTGCGTCAAATAATGTCCTTTGCGGACATCGTGGATTTGTTCTGAAGATTCATTGCGTAAATAGTTCTGTATCATTTGTAGACGTTTCTGTGTGGAATAATTTTCGCTTTATTTAGTCCTTGATTTTGCTTTAGATTTCTTTTACTATCAACTAGAGTAGATTTAAAACAAACTAGTAAAGAAGAAACAGGTTGTGCTCAGTTACATGTTGTATAGCTATGTTGTGTTTCAGTAGTGGTGAAAGCATACAGGCTGCTTCAGATGAAGATTTTAGTTTTGCTCATACAAACGTTCTTGACTCAAGCATGTCTACTGAATCTTCGTGTAGTTTGTTTTTACAGGTGTGGATTGATGATAGTACAACTTTTTATCCCACTAGTTTATTTAAATGAAATTGTTCTGTCCTGATTTTAATTTTAAAGTCTCGTTTGTTACCTTCTTACATGGGATATGAAAATTGCTGCTCATTTCACTTTTTTTTTTTTCTCATGTCTCCCAAATTTTTACTTCCTATTCCAGATACTATTCCCCTTCATTCCCGCTGGCCTTGGTATGGTTTTCGCTGGATTTGTTCTTGATATTGTACAACACTGGAATCTGTTTATCGAGGTATATCTTCTGTTGCTTCACATTCCTAGATCTACTTATTTTGCTTTCATTTCATAGTGTTTCGGAAAATTTTACTTTTTTTCCACGATTTTTACAGGTACCTGAAACGTTTATTTTGGTGCCCGCATTACTTGGATTGAAAGGAAATCTCGAAATGACTTTTGCATCTAGATTATCCACGTTGGTACGTTTGTAAATCCTTTCGTCATTCTCAGAGCATTATGGAGAATCGCATGCTGAAAATACCCCGCACATCCTCTTTTTTTCCAGTTGCTGTTTCTTTTTTCTTTTTTTTATTTTATTTTATTTTATTTGATGTTTCCTGTTGCGGTTAAGCTTTGAGATTAAAATATTTCCACAGTAAGTTCAAGTGCGTTTATTTCGTTTGTCAGAGTTTCACTTTTAAGTTATTTATGTACGTAAGCCAAGTAAATATCTTTTGAAATCGCTGTTTCAGGCCAACATGGGGCGAATGGATTCAAGTGAAAGTCTGCGAATGGTTATTTTTGCGAACTTAGCCCTCATTCAAGTGCAAGCCATTGTTGTTGCCTTTCTTGCTTCTGGTTTTGCTATTATACTTGCATGGATACCAAAAGGGCAGGTGATTCTGTTAAGTTTGGAAATGACATGTATTTTTTTTTTTTTTTTTTTTTTTTCGAGAAATTACCATTCAATCCTACAAAGAAAGTGGAATTGATTAAAATATTTGGAAAAAAAAATGGTTCATTTGGTAGTTTAGTTATTTATTCCCACTCATATCCATCGAATGTATTGCGACGGAAAATGGATATGGATAAAACATATGCCATTTTTATATTCACTTGCAAAGTAGAAACAAGATAAAATTGAAAAAGAACAAAAATGAAGATAGGTAGTATTTGGAGATTATTTATGTTTAGCTTCAGTTTATTTGTGTTGCGGCTATTATTTCTCAGAACCCATTTTTCTTTCCTTGGATAAGAACAAGATATACATTTATTTTTACTTAATTAAATAGTTTTTAATCATAGCTTGTTAATATTCGTAATATCAATCGAGTGATATGAGATGCTCGTGAACCTTTGTTGATTAAAAATTAATGTAAACGGTTACTTTGCTTTCTGTTCAGTAAATGTAATTTTTTTAGATTGATTGGTCTCATGCCGCTTTATTATGTGCAAGCAGTCTAACAACAGCATCTTTAGCATCATTCATACTTAGTACGGTGATGATCAGTGTCGTCTTAATTTCGCGAAATTTTCTTATAAATCCTGACAATGTTGCAACACCAATTGCCGCCTCTTTGGGTGATCTTACAACCCTAGGAACTCTCTCTCTGCTAGGTAACTGTCAACTCGAATTTAATAGCACTAAGGAATATTATTTTTCGGAATGAATTTGCTTACTATCTGTTTCTTATATCTAAATTGTGGCAGGAATTTGGATTTGGAAGCTTTTTCTTCAAGAGGATTTCAATTTTTCCTTTCTTGTGGAGGGTAGGATGTACAACTAGGTGGTGGTAGTCGGATGTTTGGTTCGTAAAATTTTTATGTATTTTTTTGTGAAGATTACATTTAATCATACATGTGAAAAGAATAAGGTGGGGAAGATGACAAAAATATTTTAAAAATAAAGATTACTTGATAGATAAAGCGCGGATATCTTTTTATTTTAATTAATCTTGCTTATTGGTGGCTTTAATTTGCTATTAATTTTCTCCTATTTTAATTCTTTTCCAAGCTTTCACTGAAGAACTATTGTAGGCTCGGTATTTCTTCAAGCACATCTTGATGAAACGTGGCTCAATGTTGGTGTTATTGTAACATTTATGATGGTAGCACCATTTTGGGCTCATGTGGCGCGAAAGGATGAAGGTACTACTGATGTACTGGAAAATGGTTGGTTACCCATTATACTGAGCATGTTGATAAGTAGTGCTGGCGGTTTTATACTGGAAAGTGCTATCAAACGATTTCCAAAAATTGCTGTCTTTCAACCTGTTATAAATGGTAAGCTCTTACATGCAGCTTATCACCAATTCATTTGTTTTCCTTCCCCTTTCTATATTCCTTGTACAGAACGCGAGCAGCGTCTTCTATTTTACCTAATTTTTTATTTTTCTATCTATCTGTTTTTTCTTCCATTCTATTCTTAACAGTATTACATGGAAAATACAGGATCGAAGTTGAGCTTAAAAAGCTGCTTTTTTTTAAGGACTCGTACTTTTGCAGGAGTTGGTGGTAATCTTGCAGCTATTCAAGCTAGTCGCCTTGCTACGTTCTATCACCAATCTTTTTCATTTGGATGTTTAAAAAGGAATTTAGCAAGTCATCTTAGCTTTAAACGAGCATTCTTTTCTAATGGTAATCTGTTTTTATGACTTCTGTTCTTTTTCAAATTAACCTTTTCCCAAGCTTCTTTAGATGTGACAGTGTACTTCATCACAAATTTGGAAATTAATCAGTCTTAACACATCAGGAAGTTTTCTGATGTTGTTCCTGTGAGTGTTTACGCTCATTACTTCTGCTGAAATTTCGAACAGGGTTTGTAAAAATTGATTTTTAGATACGGATACACATTCAGCCCGTGTGTTACTGTTGTTTGTCGTTCCTTGTCATATCTTTTTCAATTGGGTGATACAGATTTTGCACAAGAGCAGTAGTCTACCGTCCGGACTACTTTTCACTAGTATTTATATTTGTGCAGCACTAGTACAGGTTGGTTGAGAGATTCGTTTTTCTAACATAATGAGGGCTAATTTGATTCTGCGATTATTGGTTATTTCGCTTCTACTAGCTGGTCAACCTAACTACTATCAAGTAGGATGCTACACATTTTTATTTGCCAAAAAAGAGAACAGGATGCTTAATTCACATTAAAAGTCTAAACTTATTTTAGGGGTATTTATTCAGTTATTTTAAAAGCAATATAAGAAGGAAGTTAAGTTTTGTGCTAGAAGAGTTGAGACTGAAGATAGTGAATTTTCAGGTTTTGTTATTACTGTATGTATGTCAGTTGCTCGTTGCATTTCTGTGGTCACTACAGGTGGATCCAGATTATGCTGCGATACCATATTTAACTGCTCTTGGCGATCTGCTTGGTACATTCCTGTTATTTTTAATATTTGCTTCTCTTTCTTCGCTTAGCAAAGATTAAACTTTTTAATGATTTTATTGATGGATGGCGGTAATTGCGTCTCTTCTAAAATCATATAATCAGCTGTTGCTTTTAACTAAAAGTTCACATTGTTAAAGGATATTTTTAAAGTTCGGCGTTAAAAATTTAGTGTGGATTAATTGAAACCGTGCATCTCTGTTCTTCATTTTTTTGCTTGTTTCCTTGTACACTTTGAGATTGTGATATTCGAAAATTAATTATGTTTATATGAAACATATGATGTACATTTGTTCCTTCGTGTATTTATTTGTATGTGTCACTCACTTTTTTCTTTAAGAGGTTGCTTCAGGTCTTTGGGAAATTACTCTGGGCATTTTCATATTTTGTCCGTGTTGTTTATTGACAAAAATGTCATATTTTCTCATTCTATTCTTTAATAAATTGGCTCTGTTTTAATTATTTGTATTTAGGTAATTTTATTGACAACTGCCTCATTTTTGTTGGCTGGTTATCTCGCCGATAAAGAGACTTGTCTTTGATTGCTGTTCCACATTTGCATGCTTATTTCTGAGATTAGGAATTATAATTTGAGACCATTACTTATTTTATTTGAAAATTCGTAACATTAGCGAAAAGGAAAATGGTTTTTTCTCAAGTCTTAATAGCCTGAATTCTGCTACTTTTTCTCGTCAGCTCTATCCCTTTACAAATTTTGATACTCATTTTAATTTATATTCCCTTAATCTTTATGTATTTATTCACGAAGTGTTCCTTGACAAAAAATTCCTGCAAGGAATGTTGCACATGGTTTTCCAGTTTGCTGATATCGCGCAATGTAAATCATCTGTTGCATTAACGGAGTCAAATCAGTCGCATTTCTGTTACATCAAATTTTCCAGAGAGCGGGAGCATCATTTCGAATACTTCTTTAAAAAAAAAAACATAAAATTTCTTAAAAAACAAAAAATTTTCTTCTTAAAAAACCAAATTAAAAGGCTTTTATCATTACTGCCCTTATCTTGGTCCAACACAGTTTACCGTGTAAAAGTGCACTGATCGAAGTTCAGTCACTAACAGAGCTCTCTGTGCATATATTTTTCTATTTGAAGATCACTTTTTAGTACAATAGTCTCAAATTTAATATTGAACATTTAGCTCTCTCAGTCTATATGGACAGGCCAGTATAATTCTGAATAGTTAATGGAGATTGATAGATATTTTTCAGCGCTGATATAATTCCTGATTATTCATCTACCCATGTAATTTTCCTTAAATATTGTATTTGATTCTATATATTAAGACATTAATTCTATTTTATATTATGCTCTAATATATTTCTTATAACTTTTTTTTATAATTTATATCACCTATTTTAGTTAATTATTTATTAGATTGATATCATTTATTATAATTAAATGAAACTACTATAATCTAATAAATGATTGAAAAGTATATCGCGGTCACTTAAATACACGTAGCTCAAAATTTCTTAAAATTAAGCTAATTCTGAAAAGAACAGTTGAGATGAATCTTTTCTACTGATTTTTTTTTTTGGTATAGACATATATGTCTAGTGTTCGAGATTTCATTGCTTTTGAAAGTTATAAATAGTGTATATTTCTCTTTTTTTTACCTTTTTCGGCAAATTATACATGGTTTTGAATTAATTATTGATTTATCTGCCCCAAATTGGAATTGAAATTTTTTTAAAATTCAAAGTTAAATTTTAAACCATTTTAAAAATGTTTAATTATCTTCTCTTATTTTTCATCAATGACCGTTGAGTTTTGCAACTCATATATATTTATCTGTAAAATATTTTTTAATAAACTATATATCTATTAGTAATATTTCTGTGACATATATGTAGAAAGTGGGCGTCACTCCAATGATCACATATGATGGGCCTGCAACGGGGTATAAGTTAATGTGCTATCATTCTCGAACTGCTCCCGCTGCATTCATAAATTCATTCCTTCATATGATAGATACCAGCTGATATAATTATTTCCTATTTCTCATTCTCTTTTCTATTCAATGTGAAATAATACCATACAGTCCCTCTTACTATTTGTATATCACTGTTTTTTCTCGTTTTTAGTTTTTTTTTTTTTTTTTTCATTTTCGGACATTGATTTTTGCTAAAAATAATTTTAACTATTTAATTTACTCCATCATTTTATTTATTTATTTATTAAAAATGAAGCTTTTATGAATAGATTCGTGCGAAAATTTAAATTTTACTGGAAGGTAGAATGGAGTTGTTTAGAAGGAACGATGAACAGATAAATTGCAAATATTAGTCTTTTTCATTGCTTTTCCCTTCCTCTCTTCTTAAATAATAATTACTACAAAAACAAGTGAAATTCTTATCATCTAATTATATTGCATGTTTTCTGATCAAAATGGTTATAGTACTGTATTATCATTATTTCTACTCGAATAATCTGACAAAATGTATCATGATTATATCCACTAATCACTCTATACCTTACCAGAATGATCCTTTAACATAAGTTCTCTCCACATCATGATATCTATCCGAGTTACTTGATTAATAATATTTCCTAGAATGTTTCAGTATTGCAGAAATCACAGACAGTTTTCCAAAATGGCTGTTCGACACGTATTATTTGGTCAAATTCGATTTCCTCGTTTTTCATTTATTCGTTACTATTCCGCAGCTCGCCAAGAATTTATCACGTTTTTGAATGGTGAACTTAACACCATTCAGGTTAATCTGTCACTAAATTTTATCACGTTCTTCCTAATTATTATTTGTGCTAATATTAAATCTTCGATACAATTGCTGTTGTCTGAAAGAAGTAATAATTTCCAGGATGCTGGTACTTACAAAAATGAACGAATTATCATTGGTCGACAGGGAATGGAAATTAAAATAAAAAATCATGATATACCTGTTTTAAATTTTTGTGCTAACAATTATCTCGGTAACTACTCTCTTTTTTTAATTTTAAAAAAATTTAAATATCTGCGAATTTAATGGAATTCAGTATAGAGATTATAGAGGTTATTGCAATTATAAATAATTGATTATAAATTTGACACTAAGTTGTTTATCAAGAACTTAATTCTAGATACTTGATCTCGAATTGCATCTCGAATTTCGGTTATTAAATTCATTCGCAGGATCTGCGATGTCTTTTTTTCTCTTCTGTTCTCTTCAGATCAAATTTTTACAGGATTGAGCAGTCATCCTGACGTGATCAAAGCTGGACAAGAAGCACTGAATACTCATGGTGCTGGGATGAGCTCCGTGAGATTCATTTGTGGAACACAGGATCTACATCGAACTTTGGAACAAAAGCTTGCTAAATTTCATGGTCGGGAAGATGCTATCCTGTACACATCCTGCTTTGATGCAAATGGAGGATTATTTGAAGTGCTTACAAGTAAAGATAAAAAAAAAATCGAAATAAATCTAAATCATTTTAAACTAATCAATTTATGCTAGAAATCGAAAGCTTATTTGCTCTCTTCTTTTAATTAGTCATTTTTGTTTAACCTATTTATCTACTTATTTATTTATTCTTGCTTAGCTTTGCAATTAAGAAATCACTCGCTGTTAGCATTCAAAAAAAAGCACGCGCTGTATAGTATCCTGGTAGCCATAAATTGCCCTATAGTACTTTTAATTAAATGTTTCAGTCAGATTTTCACCTACATCACAACATATATTTATTGATTTCAATTTTGAAAGTTGAAAATTAGTAAGAATTATTTATAGATGATCAGGATGCGGTCATTTCGGATGAGCTTAATCATGCTTCTATTATTGATGGCATTCGGCTTTGTAAAGCGAAACGTTATCGCTATAAACACGTTGATTTGAATGATTTGGAGAAAATTCTAAAAGAAACTCAGAGTATTTATTATTATTTACCTAACTTTTTGTGCCAGTTGACATTATTGATCCTTGCTGTTGGCAAAAAGCTAGTAGTAGTAAGCTAGTTAGTATATATATATATAGTGTGTAGCCATTCATATTTTTGTTATGTTTATCGAAACTGATAAAATTTTCTAAACATTTTCCTCTTTAGGAAAAATGAAAATCAGTAATGTTTGAAATAAGCCATCACAATTGTTTTGCTAACATGTTTCTTCAGGATTCAGACGTTCATTTTCTTTTTCTGAAATTCAGATTCCCGTTTAAATGTTAATAATATGTTTTGAAGGTAGCAGGAGACGAGTAATTGCCACCGATGGCGTTTTCAGTATGGATGGTGACGTAGCACCACTGGAGGAAATATGTGATCTTGCCGACCGATATAATGCACTTGTTTTTGTCGATGAATGTCATGCAACCGGTAGCTATATAATAATAATAGTCAGATTAATAATTATATAGTTAACAATAATAATAAATAATAACAATAAATAATAATAAATAATAACAAAACTAATAATATTATATTATAAAATAATAATATTATATGCTGTCAAGTAAAAAATGAATTTGTGATTTAAAAAAAAACAAACTGATATATTGTTAATTGCTGATCTTGCCGATAATATATGTTACAAACAGCTCGATGATCTAAAAAAGTGGAAAATTCTACGGCTGATCAGAAATTAATTAGATTTTGTTTCAGGCTTTTTTGGACCAACTGGTCGTGGTACAGAAGAACAGCTTGGCATTCAAGGACGAATTGATGTAATTAATTCCACACTCGGAAAAGCCTTAGGGGGTACAATGGGTGGTTATACTACAGGACCTAAAGCACTTATTGATCTTTTAAGACAGCGCTCTCGACCGTATTTGTTCTCGAATTCACTAGCTCCATCTGTTGTTGGCTCTTCCATCAAGGTAATCAAATTACAACGACGATACTTTGCATTTTTAAAAATATGTTTCCTTCCTAACAGTTAAAGGGACAATTAATTGCAAGAAAAAAAAAAACATTTCTGCTCTATTACAAATCAAATGGATCGAGGTGCATCTGTAAAAAGCAGAACTTTTTTTTTGAAATTTTTTCTATTACAGATATGCATTGTTGAATTCACTGATGAATTCTTTACATTTCGAATTTTTATCATAGTTTACTTACACTAAAATAACATTTTAGTTCTACTTAATAATTAGGCTTTTGTATTATCACCTTCGGTATTTGCTTTCGGATACTTGCATATATTATACTTCATAAGCAATTAAGTACTGAATTTTTTTCGCTATTTAGGTATTGGATTTGCTGACTAGTTCGTCGGAATTCACAAGCTCCCTGAAATCGAATATAATGCATTTCCGTAAATCGCTCACTGATGCTGGCTTTAAAGTAATGGGCAATTTGGATCATCCGATCTGTCCTGTGTTTCTTGGTGATGCCAGGTATTTTAATTCTTCACATTTTTTCTATTACTCATATGGTAAATGCTACAATTTCTTCTTATACAGGAGCTAGAGAAAAAAGAAGTTTTCAATTTTTCAATTAATAATTTACGAGCAGGCTAGCTTCTACATTTGCTGATGAAATGCTTAAAGAAGGGATATATGTGATTGGATTTAGCTACCCTGTGGTACCTAAAGGCAAGGCCAGGATCCGCGTACAGGTATTCTCCAAAATTTATTGTGGAATTTTAGCAATCAGAATTGTTATAAAATGTTTTTAAATCAGATGTGGAGAAGGTAAATATTAACTTCCATTCCAATCAATTATTTTCATTACTACTAACATAGCGTACCTTTTGGGATCTGTCACTGCTAAAATTCAGCAGGATTGCTTACAATTATACATTAAAATCTTACGAGCTCTTGTAATATACTTGAAGATCTTAAAAGTTCAATCTCTACAGGAAATATTTTTTGTTTCACTACAAAAAAAAATACAGATTTCTGCGGCTCACACACAACAACATGTTGAACACTGCATCAATGGATTCAAAAAGATTGGAAAAAAACTTCACGTAATCTGAATAAGCTGGTCAAATCCAACGATCTTTGTTTACAGCTCATATTCCACACAGTATGCCACCTTTGTTTCAATTTGACTTTCATTTGTTTTTCTTTTGTTTCTTTTGAAGTTAAATGTTTTATCGTTAACTTGTTACACAACTGCTTTCAAAAATATTAACATAATATTATGTAGGAAATAGAAACCTGACAACTACTTCATTATTTTTGCGAAATCCCTGAAAAAATCCGTTAGTTATAAACTATCCATTAAAATCAATCTCATGACAAAAATAATATGGTCTAAGGGAAGTTGAACATCTAAAACTGCAACACGTTCTTGCGACAGTGATGCACATCTCAAGTGGATTGGGAGACTGTTTCCTTTTTCTTTCACTAAAGATGCAAAGTAACTACAAAGCTGAAATATTGGTGAAAGTCAAAGCAGTACAACAAAGCGACAAACTTTCTTTGCTCACGACTCATAAGTCCTTTACCAAATTTTAAAAGCAAATAAATATGGGGTGAAAATGCATCAGTCGATAATTAAGCTGAATAATATATCAAATCAGAAATCTCTGGTAAATCTTTCGCCATTACGACTGAAGCATTGAAATAGTTGTGAGATATAAACATATCCTCCGTTAGATGTTAACCGAATCTTCCATTAAGAGTGTAAGTTCTTCGAATTAATTCTTGAGACATTAAGCCAACCTCCTGGAAAAATATCTCGCTTCAGAGTTTGCAGATAAAGATTGCAAAATTCAGTATAACCGTAAACTTACTCTTCTAATCTTGCCCAAAACGGAAGCATTTTCTTGTGCTCTTCGAGAAAGGTAAGGCAAAACTTTATCAATCGGCCCATACGGTACATATTTGTACACCGAATAACCAGCATTTCCAAGTGAATACGAAACCTGGAATATCCTAATAAGTTCTTGGACTTCTTGAATTCTATAACTTCAAGTCCACTAAAGCTCAATTTCCCCTATATTAGTAATTCATTCGTCATTTGTGTTTGAAATTACATAGGTTTCTGCAGCTCAGCTTTCCAGGACACCACGAACAAAGTATTTCCTTACGTCCACAATGCCACGGGAACTTACCACAGTCATAAAATGTAAACAGTTTTATCATTCAACTCCTTTGACTTGTAATGGTAACGTTCATAAAACAATGCCTGCAGTACGGGTAGCATAAAATAATAAAATAACATTGTTAGGAGATTTTTTTCTGATTGGTATAAATCTAACCTGATCACACATTCCGTAAAGCTGCGCAAAACAGACGCTTTCACTAGAAGGTAATATTTTAGCCTCACGCATCATCTCAACGACATCTTTAATGGCTTTCTCATTGTGTGTCGCAGCCATCACCAATATGCTCCCATGACCTCTTTCTTGATATTCCCTTATTATTCTTTGCATCACTTGTCCGTACATATCTGCTGTTGCCTAAACAAAATGAATGTTGTCGTTTTTATTTGAAAAAAGTCATAATCACCATATCCATAACTCCTCCTTCAGTTTTGGATGTTTTTCTATCAAACAGCCGTCCAAGATTTTCAATTCCTTACTTCAATGTTCGGATTAATTGGATCTTCATAACTCAGCGCCTCAGCACGTTTTCTTTCCTGTTCCATATATGCACCACGAACAACTTTACATCCAAAACTGAACCCTTCCCGCCTAGCCAAATGCAAATCCAGTTCAATATCTCTTAAGCAGCTTTTCAAATATGCTTGATATGTACTGAGCACTAAGGCCTGTTCCTTGTTGTACCTCAAATTAGATAAGTTGGAGGTAGGACAGAAATGTACACTGTATATAAATCTGGAAAACAAAGCTCTTCTTTATGAACACCGCGACAGCTGAAATCACTACTAATTCTTTAGGGCTTGCAAAGATTAAAATATATTCAAATTAAATGTAATTTGTTATTCCTTCCATAGACCATAAAATGCCTAATCCTTTGGAAGCCTAAAATGATTATTAATTACAACTGCATCTGACTTCCTCATCATTGCCATTGCTAGCCTCGAAATGGCTGGTTGAAAATACGTCTGTTCAGCATCGATCATTGTCCGCAAATTATACTTTTTTCCATGTTCAATTGTTCGCACAATACGTTCCATCATATTATCAGTCTGGAAGAACTTTGAATATTAGTTTAAAATATTAGTTTTAAAGCATTCTATATACTTTGAAATTTAAAAAGTTGATTAAGAGTAAAGAGAAAATTATTGACTTACTTCTCGAGCCTCAGCATCTGATAGACAGTTCAATAACGGTTCCATTTTTTTCGTCTTGATATTGTAAACCTCAAAAAAAAAAAAAAAAAAAACATATGCATGAAAGAAGAATACTGAAACTGATAGATTGTTTTATACGAATAAATCCATAAAAATTTCAAAACTTCTATATAAACACATCATATGTAAACTGACATAATGCTACTGTTTTTTTCAAAACAGTACAATTAAAAACAATTATGTAACATTTGCACATAACTGATTTACATCTCTCCTATTTTTGCATTGCTTGTAATAAGCAAAAACACCAGCGCTATTCATCATTTGATGATGCAATGATTTATGTCTCGCATCAACTGGAAATGACTTTTTTATACTTCAGAAGCTACTATCCAGCAGTCAAACTTCATGTAAAACTGCGAAAGCGAGGAATATCCTTCGATGAAATTTAATTCTACGGAGAGAACATTAATGGTGTAATTACTTGAAACATCTGATCTAGTCGTTCATGTTCTTCGATAAGTTTGCGCCAATCGTAAAAGTCAACAAATCCATTCTCGTCAAAATCCACTTTTTTTAACCATCTCTCCATCATATCTTCATCAATTTGAACACCATGATCCTTAATGACAGTAACTTTCAGTGTGATAATATGGTAACCAAAGAAGGCTAATATTCATGTGACTTCAGATAAACTTAAAATTTCAAGAGGAACTAGAAAGAAAAGCCAACGTATTCCCATCCAAAAATTTGGTTTGAATGTAGTATAAATAAACCTTGATTCGCTGTAAAAATTCTTCTTTTTTGATTTTACTGAGAAGAAGATCCTCCCAGGATGAACCAATTAATTTTTTGTAGAAATTGTTAGATTGTGCTATTAATTCCGTTAATTTTAGGAGCACCTGTGGTCTGAAATATTGTACACACTTCATACAGTGGAAAAAATCTATAATATTGTACCAAAATGTATGGGCAGAAAACTTACGAATTTCAGCACAACTTTCATTAAATCCAACGTAAATTTAACGAATGTCTAGCCCTACTTCATAACTTTTTAACTACAGAAGTATGGAACCTTCCAAGAGCTGTTAATTTGATACAGTTGATTCCATAATTGCCAACTGCTGAAGTTATTGCATCTGCACTTGAGCAAAATATTTCACAGTTCTTATCGCACTGGACTTCACTTTCATAAAAATAGGTCCTAAAATGGCACAAATCAAGCAGTGAAAAACGGTGGTTAAATTACATCGAAACAATGAGTAGCTAACTTTGATGGTCCAGAATTCTAGACTTCGTCTATTCCAAATTTTACAAAAAGTTTTGTTGAAAGAAGTGCACATTTTCAGAATGACTAAATGGCAATTTTACGGTATATGTAAATGCTTGCTTCGGAAGTTTGTGGAGGAATTGACGGTGAGTTTCCATTATATAAAATGTAAAATTATTGAAATAATTTTAATGCAAAAAGTAATTTATAGAAAACCGCATTATTATTCTAAATTAAAAGGAAATTGAAAACCAACCTGGCGCTAACGACGTTTTTACGGCGATCACCGAATTCTTTATGTACTGTATAACGTTGTCGAGTTTTTTCCACTGTTGCTTCGTCAACTATAGTTCTCACTGGCTAAGGTTTTAATTTCACATTAAACAAGAACGGAATGTATTCCAGTTATGTGACATTTCTATGACAACACTCCAATTTTTATTAAAAGAGATCTTCTGAATGACAGAAACAAATAAATATAGCGACATAATGATAAAAATACAAACTGTCAGCAATTTCTAAAATCTACAAAAAAATCAATAAAACAATAAACATTTTTTCTATTTCATTTTTTAACTGTTGAAAATCAAACCTCAGTTTTGGCTTCACCTCCAACTATTCCTTCAACAGCTTTCTTTTCGGCTTCATCCGAAGAAATGTCCGCCTCTACGCAGTAGTCTAGAATTGATTTTACACCGCACTTCTTCAGCTTCTTCATTGTTTCTTGTACCTTCAATAACTATTTTTTTTTTTTTTAATTAATTTTTTGCAAATAGGGAAATTTCCGTACAGAAGCAGTGGCAGATCTGAATGGACTTGATAAAAAAAAGTTGTTCGAAAGTTTGATTCATTAGTAAACTAAGTTTACAACTCTGTCATTTCATTGTAATTTCTCTTCATGCAAACTATTTCGAAGATCTGTCACTTTTCCATAGCATTTTGGAATTCATGGTATTCTGGTGGATATCAACTTTTCCATTTTTTATTTTTATGATTTGAAACCGATGTTCGCTGATTGCTACCAATACCTCAGCTATTGTTTCGCCACCAACAAATTGTCCAAAAAATGTTAATTTTAGGAATTTCGCATACAGCTTTTCGCCAAATACTTTTTTCAATCCAACTAATAACAACTGTTCTCTCTTCCTTAATGCTTGCATTGAACAAAGAGGAAGTACAACAAGGCCACGGAATAATTCGCTTGTTTTTTTGCCCTACAAAAAAGAACTACTGAATTTTTTGAATTATGTTAAATGATTTGTAGCTCACAATTTCTGCTGCCAATCGAAGAATTTTCAGTGATTTTTTGAGTTGCTATTTTGATATGAAAAAAAAAAAAAAAAAAAAAAAAAACATATCTTAATTTTCTCGCTCGTTAAACATTAATGCCCAGAGCAAAATTTCCAGTACAACATTTAGCTTTATTTATTTATAAAACGCAATTTAAGAAAAAAAAAAAAAGAAAAAACAACTTTGAAGGCGGTTTTTGTGCATTTGAAATCCAAATCCAGCTTGCTATAGCAATCCTTGATCTCATTCATATTTATAGTGGATGCCTGGGATGAAACTTCTGATGAAGTTTTTCTGCAATTATTCCATTTATGATGTAAAGGATAGAATAGAATGAACTGTTTTCAAAACACTTCGAAAATTTTACGTAAATGTAACCAAAAGTAATCAATAAATGTAGTAAGTGAGTCTGATAACAAAATTTAATAAACTGTGATTTCGACATCTGTGAAAACTGAGAAGTTTGAAATATATTCGAAAAGCCTACCGATACGATAAATGTGCTAACGATCTGAAGTTTGATACTGATGCAAGATTATTTGATCGCAGTAATATTGCTGGCATTTTCGTCCTGCTTTCCAAAAAATAATGGCAAATATGTGACCAAAAGAGTAAGAGGGAAAGACTAGTATATTTCAGCACCAGGCAAGCTTTAAAATTTTTTCATCACTTCAAAACTTTTAAATTTGACTCTTACGTTTAGTTTAGTTATTTTCAACTAAAAAATGGAGCAAAGCATAATGGAAACTCCCTTTTTTAAATTTCAGCATACTTTTAAAAATTAAATCACTTTAATGATATCCTTACGAAGAGCACAATATAGTTTACCGGTAAGAAAGCAGTTATTGAAGTCATTTCTCTTTGAATAACACAAATTTCATTTAACATAATTGTTCCGGAGAACAGCAACGAAGGGAAGTAGGGAGATCCGGTGAATTTAGAAAAAGAAGGCAGCAGTACTTTTCAGTTTCCCGAAAACATACAATTTCGAAATACTATTCGTTGTAAAAAAAAAAAAAAAAAAAAAGGTATTCCCCACTAAATTTGAACTGAAGTGAACCAGGAATTAAAGGAGTAACACAAAACGGGGAAAAGAATCAACTGAGGTGCTAACAAACGAATCATTTTTTGTGATGCAAAGAGATTTATAAACATATTTAAAACAACAGCAAATAAGAATCTAATTTAAAAAACATTATTTGTAATGGAAATGAAGTAAATCGCTTACTACGATGCCTTATTTCTCCATTTCGATTATTATTATATCAAGTTCTTATTTCGTATCGGATAACTGGAAGAGATGATATACCTTGTGGTGCATGATATAATGAAACATGCAGTATTCGTCCGTAATTATGTTACTTTTTTCTGACCGAATATTCGGAGGAAAAATCATTTCAAATTTATATTGCATCTGACAAATGTGACACTTATTATTAAGCCGTAAAAAATCAAGTAAATAATATCAATTAACTGAAAATGATGCTACAATTGGTAATCTTCTTTTCCAATGATCCGTTATTTGGTAGTTTCTTAACGAATATTTACCCGAAATCACCTTCTGTTTATTGTTCCAAATAAGTTCGTGAAAAAAAAAAAAAAAAAAAAAACTGTATGATGCCAACCACGCAGATTCGTCATCAATTTTCTTGAAAATTTGATGTCAACAATAAAATAAAGAATTGGAATCATAAGTGCAATGTGAAATTGTTTTTTTTTTCCCATTTCATTCGTAATTTTGTTATTTTCATATCATTTTCTCTCGATGAAGCCGATACAGTGCAAACAGTATTTTTTGATAAGACGAAAAATGTATGGTAAATTAGGATATTTTGAGTGCACTGCACTGAGTACTAAATAAATATAAATATGTATGTATCAATAATGAAAAATATTAAAAAAAAAAAGGGGGGAGGACAGGAAGGGCAAAAAAGGCAGCAACATAAGAGGAACGGATGACATGGATACAAAATAAATGTCAAAAAATACTATAAACATTATCCGTGAAAATGACAGGCTACCACATATGAAAATGTATTTAACTCTGCAGCATCAAATTTTCATTAAAAATTCTGCGAAACTTTTAGCAGACAATATGCGAAAATGCTTTAACTCATGTGATCATTCACAGGCGCCAGCCATTCCTTCCGTCTAGACACGCAGACACAGACACACACACACACACACACACACACACACACACACACACACACACACACACAAAACCAGAGATCACTCACTCCACATTTAAGCTTAGGCCGTGACGAAACACACTTGTGACAACGCAGACATACACATACACCACACACAAACACACACACACACACACATCTGCAAACTTTTGTAAGGTGGTACAGTAGTGCCGAGTGCGTGGCGAAAGAAGCACCACGTGGTTGTTTAGCTCCTCCCCAAACTTCATCTTTGGTTTTTAAAAATTTTCCTCTATGCTTTTTTCTCTCTCTGTCTATGTCCATATGTATACAGGCACAGGTATGATATCATCTGCTTCTCTATCTCTTCCATGTACACGTGCGTATGTATGTGCATATCTCT